>JALXFT010003182.1:65000-72500 GCA_023376895.1 Aspiorhynchus laticeps | reverse complement strand
CCAGATCACCTTTCCATCTCTCTCTCTCTCTGTCTGTCTCAGTCTCTCTCTCTCTCTCGTCTGTCTGTCTCAGTCTTCTCTCTCGTCTTCTCAGTCTCTCTCTCGTCTCTCTCTCTCTGCTCATTTTTCCCTCTTTTCCACACAAACACACAGCTGTGAGGAAACACTGTCTGAATTTCATTCTATATTAATGAGTCAGTGCATTTACATGAGTCAATATCAGAATACAGACCAATTCTGATTAATATCTGAATATTGATGAGCATGTAAATGCTCATCATGACTGATCTATCAGACTATCACTACGACATACTACACACCACAACAAGAACATCCCACAAACACCACCGTCATTCAAAACACTCACAAACACACACAACAACATCAGAAAAAACTCTCTCTCGTTACATACAGACATATGACTGGAGCACAAAAGCAGTCATAAGTAACACAGGTATATTTGCAGCAATAGACAACAATACATTGTATGAGTCAAAATTATACATTTTTCTTTTATGCCAAAAATCATTAGGATATTAAGTAAAGATCATGTTCCATGAAGATATTTTGTAAATTTCCTACCATAAATATATCAAAACTTAATTTTTGATTAGTAATATGCATTGCTAAGAACTTCATTTGAACAACTTTAAAGATGATTTTCTCAATATTTTGATTTTTTTGCACCCTCAGATTCCAGATTTACAAATAGTTGTATCTCAGCCAAATATTGTCCTATCATAACAAACCATACATCAATGGAAAGATTATTTATTCAGCTTTCAGCTTTTCAATTTAAAAAAAATAATGACAGATGACACCTTCACGAAACTGCATTTGAAGAAAAAAATATCAAAAACACACACTTACTTTCCTATATAAATGAGCATACATTTCCATCATTTGTATGTGAAGTTAATTATAATGACAAAAACTCTAAAAGAAATAAACAAATTACCTTATTCAAACAAGGCTCCTCAAATGTCCCAAAAAGGAGTTTTTGTTAATTATTATGAATTATCTAATCATTAAGGCTGCCCTCAAATAAAGATTTTTCTGGTCAACTAGTAGTCACTCATTTGAAGCATTAGTCGATTAATCTCACATTTATTAAACCATTTAAATCACAATAATGAGCCTTTAATTGTCTACATAGCCTAATAAGCGCTTAAGCGCACACATAAAGCGTGCCACAGCGCACCGGCGGTTATGAACGTGTCAGGGAAAAACAGTAGGCTGCATTAACATTTTAATAATGTATTAATAAACTAGTGTTTTCTGCTTAAGAGATGAAGTCCGACTCGTCATCTCCGCAGTAGATGCTCCTGTATGCATGTTTCATACGGATTACATAATCACAGAATATTTGTTTGCCATTTGTATTGGTTTAATTTAAAAGTAGGCATTTCACTCTCTATAGATATGTTTTTCATGTCTGTGAGGCAAGTATACACAGAGTTTCAAGTTCACAGACCGAGACAGAAAGAGTATCCTGTTTGCTTTCATTATTTTACAAAAGCACAATGTTTTGTTGTTATTGTGAGTGCACACACATAAACAGAGTCTTTACAGATTTGAAAGATGTATTACTCTTATCTGTATGAGCAGAAACGAGGGAGTATTTTAAGAGCAAGTGAGCGTAGCGGCGTCTCCATCTGTCCTGCAGTGAGCTACTGTTCAGCTTCCTCACAGCGCACATTTCTCTAAGTTAACATCAGATTGAGCGGCCATGTAAAGTTTTAAATTATAAAATAAAAGTTAGTTATGACTATAAACATAAACCCTAAAAGAAAATACTTTAAGGATATTTTCTTTTCTTCAGCTGAGGTTCCTCAAATGTCCCCAAAAGGAGGTTTATCTAAACTTAAGGGACGGTTTGACACCAAACAACCGCAGCAAAATAAACACACACTCATAGCAGCTGAAGAGAGTTCAGGTGTGAGTTTCACACTAACTGTGTTTCTCCATTTGCTTGTGTGAGATTCAAATGAGACTGTGTGTGTGTGTGTGTGTGTGTGTGTGTGTGTGTGTGTGTGTGTGTGTTTGTGTGTCTGTGTGTGTGGGACGGGTGGGTCCCGCAGGGGGTCTCAGACTGACGGTGGAGCTGTCAATCAGAATGAGTGACAGCTGCTGTGAGCCTCTGACTCTGCAGGAAGTGGAAGCCCTCAAACCCAGCAGGAGGAAACGTGTGTGTGTGTGTGTGTGTGTGTCCAACTGTTTCATTCCCTTCCTGAGTGAAATTCAGCATTGTCATCCTGTGTGTGTGTGTCCAACTGTTCATTCCTTCCTGAGTGAAATTCAGCATTGTCATCCTGTGTGTGTGTGTGTTGTGTGTGTGTGTGTGTGTGTGTGTGTACACTTGTACAGCTATCTTTGTAAGGACCGGTTTGAGTTTTAGACCATTGGAGTGAGGACAAAATTGTAAAGTGAGGACATTTTGGCCGGTCCTCATTTTCTGAGACCCCTTTAAAGGCCTGTTTGAGGGTCAAGACTTGGTTTTAGGGGTCAGGTTATAATTGGGTAAAGGTTAGGTTTAGGGTAAGGGTTTGGGTGAGGCACTTAGTTCTGATGGGTTTAGGATAAGGAGCTAGAGATTGCATTGTGTCAATGTATGTCCTCACAAAGATAGCTATACAGAGTGTGTGTGTGTGTGTGTGTGTGTGTGTGTGTGTGTGTGTGTGGATCAGTCCTACCTTGTCAATCATATCAGGTCGGTTGGTTGCGGCGAGAACCGTGACATCTTTAAGCTGTTCGATTCCGTCCATCTCTGTCAGCAGCTGAGCCAACACTCGATCAGCGACGCCGCCCGCCTGACCAGAGCTGCACACACAGTCAACACATCACGCTCAATCAGCACGCTAGAAACTCAAGACAAGCACACATACTGTCCCTATTTGGGAAAAAAAACAGTGTTCTGGGTGGTTACTAGGGTGTTCCTAGGGTGTACTTAGTGGTTGCTAGGGCGTTGCTGTGTGGTAGCTAGGCAGTTCTGCTGTCCTTTGCAACTCTGGTGTCCTTGGGGTGGTTGCTAGGTCGTTGCTACATTGTTGATAATGTACTTTGAATGGTTGCTAAGGAGTTGCTATGTGGCTGCTAGAGTGTTGCTGAGTAGTTGCTAGGGTGTTCTCTGTAGTTGCTAGGGCACTGCTATGGTGTTCTGGATGGTTGCAATGTTGTTAATAGGCAGTTCCTAATTTGTCCTGTGTTGGTAACTAGGGTGTAGCTAGTCAGTTGTTTAGTGTGTACTCAGTGGTTGCTAAGGCGTTGCTATGTGGTAGCTAGGCAGTTCTGCTCTCCCTAGCAACTCTGGTGTCCCTGGGGTGGTTGATAGGTCATTGCTACATTGTTGATTATGTGCTTTGAATCGTTGCTAAGGCGTTGCTATGTGGCTGCTAGAGTGCTGCTGAGCAGTTGCCAAGGTGTTCTCTGTAGTTGCTAGGGCATTGCTATGGTGTTCTGGATGGTTGCAATGTTGTTAATAGGCAGTTCCTAATTTGTTCTGGGTGGTTACTAGGGTGTTGCCAGGCAGTTGTTTAGGGTGTACTCAGTGGTTGCTAGGGTTGCATGTGTTGCTAGCTAGCAATCCTGGTGTCCCTGGGTGGTTTGGGCATTGCTATTTGTTGCTAGGGTGTTCTAATGTTGCTAGGATGTTTGCTAGGGCTTGCTAGTGCTGCTGAGAGTTGCCAAGGTGTTCTCTGTAGTTGCTAGGGCATTGCTATGTGTTGGATGGTTGCAATGGTTTAATAGGCAGTTGCTAGTTGTTCTAGGTGGTTACTAGGTGTTGCTAGGCTATGTTTAGGCTGTACCTGGGTGGTTGCTAGGGTTTGCTATGTGTTTGCTAGCCAGTTCTGTTTCCTAGCAATCCTGGTGTACCTGGTAGTGGTTGCTGTGCAGTTGCTACTAGTGTTGCTAGGGTGTTTCATAGGTTGCTATGTGTTCTAGGGCTTTGCTATCTGGTTGCTATGGTTGGATGGTTAGGCAATGGTATTAATAGGCAGTTGCAGTCTGTTTTAGGTGGTTGCTAGGTTGCTGCTATTGGCAGACCTGAGGTGGGTGCTAGGGCATTGCTATGTGGTTTCTAGCCAGATCTGCTGTCACTAGCAACTCTGGTGTACCTAAGTGTGGTTGCTGTGCAGTGCTACAGTGTTCACAGTAGTTTCTAGAGTTGCTATGTTGTTGCTAGGGTGTTTGTTCTAAGGTGTTGTCACTAGGCAGGTGATAAAAAGTCTGGTTGTGTTGCTAGGATGTCAGCAATAGTTCTGATAGGGCATTGCTATGTGGCTGCAATAAGTGTATTCAAATGGTTCCTAAGCTGATTGCTAGATAGGTGACCAGATCAGGTTTTGATGTGTGTCTAGTGCAGTGTGCTGTGACCATTGCTATGTAAAGGTAAACTAGTGTCACTCAGGCAAGTGCAATGGTGTCATTCTGGATTCAATCCAGTAAATGAATCTGTTGGGTTCAGCAGACAATAAGCTTTAGTTTCAAATGAACTGATTCTGTAGTACAGATCAGTGTGTGTGTGTGTGTGTGTGTGTGTGTGTGATTGATGTAGAGAGGTAGAGACATTCATCAGTAGAGATCAATGTGTCATGTCAGAAGCTTAACAATCACTAGGCATAAATGAATCTCTGACTCAGCAGAACAAGCCAAACTTTAGATTTCAATGAACTGTGTTTAGTGACTAGTGTGTTCAGTTTACAGTAGCACACTACTGACACACACACTCACTGTAGCCACACATGTCAGAGCATGGGCTGCAAACGCAGATCGTGGGTTCGATTCCAGGGAAGCAAGAGCTGATAAAATGTAAAACTGTAACTTGAATGCAATGTAAGTCGCTTTGGATAAAAGCGTCTGCTAAATGCATAAATGTAAATGTGTGTGTGTGTGTGTGAGAGAGAGAGAGAGAGAGAGAGAGATTCCTGTCAGAAGCTTAAAACACTAGGCACTTTATTAATTAAACAAGCATAGAGCCAAACAAATGTCAGTGTTTCAGACTCAGTGTTTCAGATTTACACACACACACACACACACACACACACACACACACACACACACACACACACACGTCGAGTGTCGGAGCTCAAACACTGAGTCATCAGCAGTGTCAGGTGGAGTCACCACCAAAAAGACAAAGGACCAAAACAGGTCACATCAGCTGCGGCTCAATACAGACAATAGCTATGTTTCCATCCAAAGTTTCGAATTAAACTTATGCGCAAAATTGGAATATCGCATAAAACATTTGCAAATAAAGCATCGTTTCCATCCAGTGAGTTGAAGAGAACAAAATCGTCACTTCCTGATTAACTTGCGCTAAATATCACAAAGAAAAAATGAATTTGCTGCAGTGGGAGAAGGCACTGTATATAATAATGTTTATATACAATAAATTACGAGCTTCAACGCGGTCATGTTATCTTATTTTCAGAGCCTGCTGTTTGGGAACGCAGTTCTGGGAGTTAATTATAACGAAGCACTTTGACGAGACTTTGCTCAAGCATTTTAGAATGACAAAACTAGCATTTCAGATGCTCTGAAATGAGATCGGTCCATTGATTGGTCCAGTTTTATGCTGTCCCATCACAAAGTCACATGTCTTTTTTGATGCGCATTGAGGAATTTATTCAGTAAAAGTGTTTCCATCGTAGTTTATGTGCATGTTTTCTTGCCGGATAAGAAATTTATCCTATTTAGTTGAGCGCATAAGTTTGTTATGCGCATTTTTAGAATTCATGCGCATCTTGGCATTTCCATCCAGCGTTTTTTTATGCGATATCCCAAAATGCGCATACAAATTGGTGGATGAAACATAGCTAATGAGTCTCATTTACTAACACTGCATACACATTCATTTATTATTTTTTTAGCAAATATTTAATACAACAACTGCCTAGCAACCACACGGTAACACCCTAGCAACTACTCAAACACCCTAGCAGCCACATAGCAATGGCCAAACAACCACATAGCAACACCCTAGAAACTACTAGGAACACCCTAGCAACTGCCTAGAAACCACATAGCAATGCCCTAGCAACTGCTGAGAACACCCTACAACGTGAAAAATAAAAAAACTGAAAATGTTCTGGTAATTTTCTGTCAGGACATTATCTAGTTTTACAGACATTTCCATTAACCCTAAAAAACAATGCAATGAAGTGCAAAATTCAAAACAGAGGTAAAACGTGTGAAAAAAGCCTTCATATTACAGTACATTGTGCCCTTTTTAACGATTTTTTTTACAGTGTAGCAACTGCCTAGCAACCACATAGCAACACCCTAACAACTACCCAGACCACCTTACCAACCACATAGCAATGTCCTAGCAACTGCTGAAAATACCCTAGCAACTGCCTAGCAACCACATAGCAACACCCTAACAACTACCCAGACCACCTTACCAACCACATAGCAATGTCCTAGCAACTACTGAAAACACCCTAGCAACTGCCTAGCAACCACATAGCAACACCCTATCAACTACCGAGAACACCCTAGCAACTGCCTAGCAACCACATAGTAACACCCTAGCAACCAAATTGATTAATTTTTGTACTTAAATTTAGTGTACAATTAAATACATTTCATCATCCACATAGTGAATGAGACTGCGGTTTTCTGCTTGTTTGACTGTAGTTTGATTTCTGGTTTACTACATTATTTCCTACTGTATTTTAGTGTGTGATTCCCTGAACAGGAACTACAGCAGAATCTCCATCTGTTTTCAGGGAAACAAAGACGCACTTGTGTCTGTAAAGCACAGATGTTCCTCTGTCTGTGTGTGTGTTTGTGTTTGAGTGTGTGTGAGTGTGTGTGTGTGTGTGTGTGTTGAGTGTGAGTGGGTGTGTGTGTTTAGAGCAATAACGTTCTCCTACATGTCAGAACAACTCACATTTGACACCTCAATACTAACAAAATCATATGTTCACATGATCAGATATTAATGTGGATGATGTGTGTTATGTATCATATTGTGTAATTTAGTTGCCAGTACTGACAATGTGAACGGTGCTTTAGTAATAAAGTCATTGATGATTGTGTCGTTACCTTCCTCGCGCCGCTGCTAAAGCGTCAATCTCGTCAAAGAAAATGATAGACGGAGCAACTGTTCTGGCCTTCCGGAAAACCTACACACACACACACACACACACACACACCATTAAAGGTTCAGAAACACAGAAAATGTGTGTGCTGTCCCTTTAAATGACTATTTACAAACCCACATGTCGATCTAAACTCACATGACACTTAACAGAAAATTAATTTCCACTTTTCTTTAAAAAAAAAAAAAAACTTTCTTAAAGACACTAACAATGGAAGTTTAATCCATAATTCGTCAAAATACAATAATGTGTTAACATGATTTCAGTGTGGGAAAAATCATTTACCAATGATGTGTAAAGTTACATGCAATTTTACTTCAGCATGACAATGCAACACCGTAAACTCTAAAACTAATGTAAAAATTCACATTTAAAAAGCTTTAAATCTCAA
>JALXFT010003182.1:45000-60000 GCA_023376895.1 Aspiorhynchus laticeps | reverse complement strand
TCTCTGTGTCTCTCTCTCTCTCACTCTCTCTCTGTCTCTCACTCACTCACTCACTCACTCACTCAGTCTCTCTCCCTCTCTGTGTCTCTCTCTCTCTCTCTCTCTGTGTCTCTCTCCCTCTCTCTCTCTGTCTCTCTCTCTATCTCTCTCACTCACTCACTCACTCACTCTCTCACTCTCTCTCTGTGTCTCTCTCTCTCACTCTCTCTCTGTCTCTCTCTCACTCACTCACTCACTCACTCACTCACTCAACTCACTCACTCTGTCTCTCTCCCTCTCTGTGTCTCTCTCTCTCTCTCTCTGTGTCTCTCTCTCTATCTCTCTCTCTCTCTCTCACTGTCTCTCTCTCTATCTCTCTCACTCACTCACTCACTCACTCACTGTCTCTCTCTCCCTCTCTCACTCACTCACTGTCTCTCTCTCTATCTCTCTCACTCACTCACTGTCTCTCTCTCTCTCTCACTGTCTCTCTATCTCTCTCACTCACTCACTGTCTCTCTCTATCTCTCTCACTCACTCACTGTCTCTCTCTCTCTCTCACTGTCTCTCTATCTCTCTCACTCACTCACTGTCTCTCTCTATCTCTCTCACTCACTCACTGTCTCTCTCTATCTCTCTCACTCACTCACTCACTCACTCACTCACTCACTCACTCTGTCTCTCTCCCTCTCTGTGTCTCTCTCTCTCTCTCTCTGTGTCTCTCTCTCTCTCCCTCTCTCACTCACTCACTGTCTCTCTCTCTATCTCTCTCACTCACTCACTGTCTCTCTCTCTCTCTCACTGTCTCTCTATCTCTCTCACTCACTCACTGTCTCTCTCTATCTCTCTCACTCACTCACTGTCTCTCTCTCTCTCTCACTGTCTCTCTATCTCTCTCACTCACTCACTGTCTCTCTCTATCTCTCTCACTCACTCACTGTCTCTCTCTATCTCTCTCACTCACTCACTCACTCACTCACTCACTGTCTCTCTATCTCTCCCTCTCTGTGTCTCTCACTCACTCACTCACTGTCTCTCTCTATCTCTCTCTCTCACTCTCTCTCTCTCTCCCTCTCTGTGTCTCACTCACTCACTCACTCACTCACTCACTGTCTCTCTCTCTAACTCACTCACTCACTCACTCACTCACTCACTGTCTCTCTCTCTAACTCACTCACTCACTCACTCACTCACTGTCTCTCTCTCTAACTCACTCACTCACTCACTCACTCACTCACTCACTCACTCACTCTCTCTCTCTCTCCCTCTCTGTGTCTCTCTCTCTCCCTCTCCATGTCTCTCTCTCTCTCTCTCTCACACACACTGTCTCTCTCTCTATCTCTCTCACTCACTCACTGTCTCTCTCTCTCTCTATCTCTCTCACTCACTCACTCACTCACTCACTCACTCACTGTCTCTCTCTCTCTCTCCCTCTCTGTGTCTCTCTCTCTCTCACTGTCTCTCTATCTCTCTATCTCTCTCACTCACTCACTGTCTCTCTCTCTCTCTCCATGTCTCTCTCTCTCTCTCACACACACTGGACAGATAATAAGACACAGCTGAAGCAGCTTCATCTGCTGAATCCAGCCAGAGCCGCGGTCTAATCTCTGTTTGAGCTGATTTATTTGAGAGCAAACATCCCGCAGGCTTTCCTCCGCTCTGAGACAGAGTAAACATCCGCCGCTCTGATCGGATGTGAATCAAACCTGACCTGCTGCTCTCTGGAGATGACGACATCAAACACAGCCAAAGAGGAACAGAGAGACCAGAGACTGCCTACAATTACCACGGTTAAAAACAGATCAGCTAAAATAATCATCAACACTGGGGCAGAAAACAGAGAGATTTAAAGCAGGGCTCTGAACCGGTTCAAGGAACGAAATTTTGACATGAACATAACTGGAAACAGAAACAAAATCAAATGTAATAGTTCCGAACAGAATCAAACATTTGAAATAGCCATTAATAACCTTATTTTTTCATTCCATTTAATATCCGAATTTTGCAGTCAAATAAGATTTTCTTCCTTAGTATTTTTGTCTTGTTTTCTAGTATAAATATCTACAAGTACTTGAATCAGGATGCATTTACTCAGTGACTTAAGATATTATGTCTTGTTTTCTGAAAATATTCTCCAAATTTTGTTAGTTTCTGCTTAAAACAAGTAAAAATATGTTTAGCCTTTGAATTAAGATTATATATGTGACCCTGGAGCACAAAACCAGTCATAAGGGTCAATTGTATTGAAATTGAGATTTATACATCATCTGAAAGCTGAATAAATAATCTTTCCATTGATGTATGGTTTGTTATGATAGGACAATATTTGAAAATCTGGAATCTGAGGGTGCAAAAAAATCTAAATATTGAGAAAATCATCTTTAAAGTTGTTCAAATGAAGCTCTTAGCAATGCATATTACTAATCAAAAATTAAGTTTTGATATATTTACGGTAGGAAATTTACAAAATATCTTCATGGAACATGATCTTAATATCCTAATGATTTTTGTCATAAAAGAAAAATGGATAATTTTGACCCATACAATGTATTGTTGGCTATTGCTACAAATATACCTGTGTTACTTATGACTGCTTTTGTGCTGCAGGGACACAAATATACACACACACACACATATTATATGATACATGGAATATTTTATATAACAAATACATTTATACCATTGTATATACAGGTCATAATGTGCATATTCATATGTAGATGTATATTACATTAATTTTTCTTCTTTATCTAACAAGTTTTTTTCTTATTTCTCCTTAACTGTTCTTTCTATTCATCATGGAGATAATCAAGCAATCATACATTTATTCTCACTAATATGTAAGTTGAAAAGCATTATGTTGCATAAGTAAAAAGGCTCCTGAATGTTTTTTCATGAATTGTGCTTGTGATGATATTTAAATTTAAAGATGAAAACAGACAAAACCTGAAACAGCTCCTGCATCATTAAAAGATGACGTTCTGCATTTGATTGAAGAAAGAAAGAAGGAAATGAAGAACAGAAGAGAAAATGGGCAAAGCAGGGATGTTTCAGATCTTTCTCATTCCTGTATATACACACAGCTGCAGAGAAGAAAAATACCAGCACTTATATATAATAAATCAGAAAGAACAGACTCCAGAGAGAGACGAGGACACACACGCGTCACAAACGCTTCCGGGATTATAAACATGACACTCGTAAAAACCCAGCGTGGCGTGTGTGTCCGAAAACTCATCTGCTGTAAAAGAAAGAGCGAGCAGGAGAAAGACTTTGTAAGGAAGAAGCTGTCATTCTCACACACACACACACACACACACACACACAATCTAACAGACACACACACACACACAGACACAGAGACACACACACACAGAGACACAGAACACAACACACACACACACCCACAGAGAGACAACAAGACACAGAGACAGACACAACACACACACAGACACACATCACAGACACAGAGACACACACAACACATCTCACAGAGAGACAGAGACACACACACACACACAGAGACAGAGACACACACACACACACAAGAACAGAACACACACACACACACACTCACAGAGAGACAGAGACACAGACACACACAGAGACAGAGACACACACGAGACAGAGACACAGACACACACACACACAGAGACAGAGACAACACACACACAAGACTCACAGAGACAGAGACACACACACTCACAGAGACAGAGACACACACAAACACAGAGACAGAGACACACACAAACACTCACACACACAGAGACAGAGACACACACACACACACACAAGACAGACAGACAGACAGACAGACACACACACACACACACCACAGAGACAGAGACACACACACACATCACAGAAGACACAGACACACACACACACACAACACACAGAAGACAGAGACAGAGACACACACAGAGACACAGACACAGAGACAGACACAGACACACACACACACAGAGACAGAGACACACACACACACACTCACAGAGACAGAGACACACACACACACAGAGACAGAGACACACACAAACACAGAGACAGACACACACAAACACTCACACACACAGAGACAGAGACACACACACACACACACAAGACAGACAGACAGACACACACACACACAACTCACAGAGACAGACACACACACATCACAGAGACAGAGCACACACACACACACTCACAGAGACAGAGACACACACAAACACCACACACACAGAGACAGAGACAGACAACACACACATCACTGACAGAACACACAGACAGCGACAGAGAACAGACACAGCACACTCACACAGAGACAGAGACACACACAACACACATTCACACAACACAGACACACACAGACACAGAGACACAGACACATGATCACAGTACTTACACAGAGAGAGACAGAGACACTCACACACACACACACACAGTCAAACAGAGACACACACACACACACACACACACAGACACAGACAAACTCAAACACACAGAGAGACACACACACACACACACACACACACAGAGACAGACACAGACAGATATCTTAATGCTGGATTTGTTTCAGCTTTTGTCTTCTCCAGATGTTAACTGATGGACTGGAGTGCTGTGGATTATTGTGATGTTTTTATCAGACTCTCATTCTGATGGCACCCATTCACTGCAGAGCATCCATTGATGAGACACTGATGCAGAGACACATTTCTACAAATCTGATGAAGAAACAAAGTCCTCCTAATCTCGGATGACCTGAGAGTGAGCACAAAGCAAATTTTCATTTTTGGATGAACTGTTCCTTTAATATAGGGCTGATGGATGGATAAATATATCACGAAGATTTACCAGTGGGAAGTTTTAAAGTAAGAATGTAAGAGAGTTTTTTGGGAGTATTTTCATGAATCCGGCCCCTGGCGCTGATGCAGTGGATTGGGTCAGGTGGAGCGTTGCAGTGTGTTTCTCTGCAGCAGGTCATTCAGAGGAAACTGCGCATTATTGATCAGACACTGACTGGAGATCAGTTTCAGTGAATGAAGGAGATCTGAGCTCCGAGTGACTGAATGCTGAGCACACAGAAACATCACACACACAGAGTCACACACACACAGAGTCACACACAGTCACACACACACGCACACGCGCACACGCACACACACACACACAGTCACACACACACCCAGAGTCACACACACAAACACAGTCACACGCACACACACACAAACACACATCACACACTCACAGTGTCACACAAACACAGAGTCACACACACAAACACACACAGAGTCACACACAGAGTCACACACACACACACAGAGTCACACAAACGGAGTCCCAAATACACACACACAGTCTCTCTCACTCACACACACACACAGATATATAGACAGACAGACAGAGGCGCATTCACACACACACACACAGTCACACAAACACACACACATTCAAAGTGTCACACACGCAGACAGACACACAGACAGACAGACACACACACACACACACAGCGTCTCTGTCTCTCTCTCACTCTCACACACACACACAGATAGACAGACAGACAGAGGCGCACCCACAGAGTCTCACACACACACACACAGAGTCTCTCTCACTCACACACACACACAGAGATAGACAGACAGACAGACAGAGGCGCACACACAAACAGAGTCACACAAACACACACACACACACACACACTCAAAGTGTCACACACACACACACACACACAGCTGTGTTGACCTTGCCAAAGAAAACCATCCCTCAGAGACTCACTAATGGAGTACACAGTCTCAGTCTATTTTTACATCTCTCTCTCTCTCTGTGTGTGTGACTCTGTGTGTGTGTGTGTGTGTGTGTGTGTGTGTGTGTGTGTGTGTGTGTCGTGGTGTCTGCGTGTCTCCACAGGAAGTGCTGTTGTCTGTATGCATACAGGTCATTCTGACCTTAAAGACACATTCAACCTCGAGAATAAGAGGAGAAACAAACATCTGCAGCGGAGAGTGAATGAAAGGATGAACCAGGAGGAGAAGAATGAACTGAAGAGATAAAGCTCAAATTAATGCTTTTATTCACCAAGGAGGCATTAAATTGATCAAAAGTGCCAGTAAATACATTTATAATGTTACAAAAAATTATACTTCAAATTAATACTGTTCTTTTGAATTTTCTAGTTATCTGTGAATCCTGAAAAATAAAATGTATCACGGTTTCCAGAAAAATATTGTGCAGCACGACTGTTTTCAACATTGATAATAATCAGAAATGTTTCTTGAGCAGCAAATCAGCATATTATTATGATTTCTGAAGATCATGTGACACTGAAGACTGGAGTAACGATGCTGAAAATACAGCTTTGATCACAGAAATAAATTACACTTTAACATATATACACATAGAAAACAGCTGTTTTCAATTATAATAATATTTCACAATTTTTACTATATTTTTGATCAAATAAATGCAGCTTAAAGCCCCATTCACACCAACTGTTATTGTTCTTGGTGTGACCGGCATTAATGCAACTAGTTCAACACATTAAATCACATCATGTATCAATATGGCTATAAAATAATAATAATAATAATTTTACATTAAAACTAAAATTGAGTTTTTAATGTAAAATAACATTTTACATTATGTTATAATGTAAAATGTAAAATGATGGTAATGTAAAATGTAAATATAAAATGAGCCGCTGCGCTCACTTAAAATACTCCCTCATTTCTGCTCATACTGATAAGAGTAATACATCTTTCAAATCTGTAAAGACTGTTTATGTGTGTGCACTCACAATAACAATAAAACATTGCGCTTTTGTAAAATAATGAACACAAACAGGATCCCCTTCTGTCTCGGTCTGTGAACTTGAAACTCTGTGCATACTTTCCTTACAGATATGAAACATATCTATAGAGGAGTGAAATGTCTACTTTTAAATTAAACCAATACAAATGGGAAACAAATATTCTGCGATTATGTAATCCGTATGAAACATGCATACAGGAGCATCTACTGCGGAGATGACGAGTCAGTGTCGCCGGCTTCATCTCTTAAGCAGAAAACACTAGTTTATTAATACATTATTAAAATGTTAATGCAGCCTACTGTTTTTCCCTGACACGTTCATAACCGCCGGTGCGCTGTGGCACGCTTTATGTGTGCGCTTAAGCGCTTATTAGGCTATGTAGACAATTAAAGACTCATTATAATGACTTAAATGGTTTAATAAATGTGCGATTAATCGACTAATGCTTAAAATGAAGGACTACTAGTTGACCAGAAAAATAATAATCATAATAAAGCGCAGCATCACTCACCAGCTTCCTTGCAGACGGCGGTGAGGTCGGCTCCCACGTATCCGTGCGCGGCGTCGGCGATCTCCTGCAGATCATCAGCGCTGACGGCACACGGCATGGAGCGCAGCTGCTTCTGCAGGATATCCCTCCGGCCGTCTGCGCCGGGAACGCCGATCTCCAGCTCCTTATCGAAGCGTCCGGGCCGCCGCAGCGCCGGATCCAGAGCATGAGGACGATTAGTGGCTCCTAGAACCAGCAGCTGACCGCTGTGACCCTCCTGAGCTCAGAAAACACACACATCTAAATTACAACAATGATACACTTTAAATATTCACAGTAATGTGTGTTGAGGTGACATGCTGTGCTTCATCTAAAATCATTTTAAACTATTTTATTCTCATTTCTGAATAATTATCACTGGGTCAACCCGTGTCAACTCAACCAGAGGTCCTCGGCTCAAATTTTGGATTTTGCTAATATTTTTTCTGAAGAAAGACAGACATATATAGTAATGAAAGCCAAAATATTACATGTCATGGATGAATATTGACTGAGTTTCGTAGAGGGGGGTCAAAATGGAAAAATGACTTCAGAAAGATGGCAACATCACAATGTTATTTTTACAAAGAGATTAGTAGGTCTGTTAGTAAAATCTGTTGACTTTAGCAATCTTTGTTGCATTATGTGCCAATGGTGACAATTCAAAAATGGGGAAACAGCACTTTTCAAGTTTTTTCTCCAAAGTTTGCATGCCTGTAACTCAAAAAGTATAAAATATATCTTAATGCCCTTTTAGATATTGGGTCTTAACAAACTTTCCTTTTGGCATCTTAATTTTTAAGGCCCTATATGGTTCGGTTCCAGAGATTTCAATATGGCTCCAGGAGTAAATTATTAAAATGTACATACACTATATTGCCAAAAGTATTGGCACCCCCTTCTAATGAACAGGTTTGACTACTTTAGTAATTTCTATGAGTACAAATCTTAATGTTAAAGCATATAATGATATTCTAGGAAATTGTGCGCTTCTAATATTATAGCAACAGTTTGGACTCTTTTCTATTCTAACATGACAATGTCTCTGTGTATAAGACAAGGTTCAAAAAGACATGATTGATTGAGTCAGTGTGGAAGAACTTGACTGGTCTGCATAAAACCAAGTCCTAATCCCAGTTTAACACCTCTGGTGTGACTGTAAATGCAGACCTTGAGACAAAAACTCATCACCAAACACCAATGACTTGTACATATGGGTTCAGTCATTTTAGACACTTACAAAACTGTTGCAACAGAGATGAAATACAATTTTTAAATACATGAATTATGTTCCCATCGTTGTTGCCACAGATTTGGAAGTGCATTTTTCTGTTCTAAAGAAGGGGGTGCCAATACTTTTGTCTATATTGTGTATGTACAAGTCATTGGTGTTTGGTGATGAGTTTTTGGCTCAAGGTCTGCATTTTATATTAGAAGCACACAATTTCCTAGAATATCATTATATGCTTTAACATTAAGATTTGTACTCATAGAAATTACTAAAGTAGTCAAACCTGTTCATTAGAAGGGGTGCCAATACTTTTGGCAATATAGTGTATTTTCAGTAGTAAAAAAACAAATGTGGGTCAATTTGCAAAAATATGATACTTTCTTTCTTTTAAAGTGGATTGTCTGAAGAACAAATAATGTTGAAACTAGAGATGTATCTCATTTACTTCTGTCAACACAACTGCAGTGCCATAAACATTCTTTTTCCAAAGATTGCATGCCTATAACTCAAGAAATATTAAAGATATCGCAATATGATTTTAGATTCTAGTTCTTAATAAACTTTTCTTTTAGAATCTTCATTTTCAAGGCCCTACATCATTCAGTCCCAGAGATATGAGGATCTCAATGAGGCTCCATATCCAGATTGTTGAATATTACCCATTTTCAGTGGTTGAAAACCAAATGTTGGTCACTTTGTATACAGCTGATACTTAGTGTATTTAAAGCAGAATGTCTGAAGAATAAGTCATGTTGAAATGAGGAATGCATCTTGTTTCGCTCTATCAAAACAAGTGTATAGGACATACCTGTCGGAGTGCTAAAAATGCACTGAAATGGTCAAGTTGAGGAACATTATCTTTCTCTCAGTATTCTATTCATAAGATAAGATTCTACATTTGAATCAGTTTCAGGGATATTTGGAAGAATTTTTAGACCACATGACTAAAATTTAAAAATTAAACTCAGTTTTTTTATTTATTATTTCTCTCTTTTTTAGTTTAACTATTAAAATAACAAAAATTGAAATAAAAAATAATAAAAACCAAACAGACATATTTTTGAAAAATTGTATAATAATAATTACAAACTCACAACAAACTGACTAAACTTTTAACTAAAAATTAATAATAATAAAAAAACAATAATGAAGCAATTGGTAAATTGAATTGATTGAATTTCAACAGTTTCTGTTAATAAAAAAATGTGAAAAGTAATGTTATCATAATTACAGCAGAAATATCAGAGGAAATATGTATGTGTCTGTTGTTTTGTTATTTTTTTGGGATGTTATGTTATGTTATGTATGAAAAAAAAAATGTTGATAAAAAAAAAAAAAAGAAATATCAGAGGAAATATGATATAGCCCATATGGGGGCCTTCTAATAATTGTGTTGGGGTCTTTGGGTCAAAACGCTTGAGAGCCGCTGATCCAGAGAGGCTCCTCAGACCCTGAGGATTCAGTAACGTTCACTGGACTCACAGCAGACAGACTCAAACATACTCACAGATCCGATCCCGTCCATGAGCGTCAGCAGTGTGGCCACGACACGCTTCTCCACCTCATTCTGAGATCCTTCTCTCCTCGGACACAGAGCGTCTAACTCATCGATGAAGATGATGGCAGGCTGCCTGTCACACACACACACACACACACACACACACACACAGACAGACACACACACACACACACACACACACACACACAGAGAGACACAGACAAACAAAGAGACACAGACACACACACACACACACACACAGACAGACACAGACACACAGACACACAGAGACACAGACAAACACAGAGACACACACAGAGACACACACACAAGACACAGACAGAGACACAGACACAGAGAGACACAGACACACACAGAGACACAGACACACACACAGACACACACACACACACACACAGAGACACACCACACACAGAGACACACACACAGAGACACAACACAGAGACAACACACACACAGACAGATACACACACAGACACACACACACAGACAGACAGACAGACAGATACACACACACACACACACACAAGAGACACACACACACAGACACAGACAAACACAGAGACACACAGAGACACACACACACAGACAGACACAGACAGACACACACACACACACACACACACACACAGAGTGATTACGGTTCACTCATGAACGCTCGTCACACACAGTGAGATGTTGTTAGTATAGTGAGTATTGTTAGTGAGTATAGTTACCTCTGTGAAGCCTCTGTGAAAATCTGCCTCAATCTGGCTTCAGTTTCTCCATAAAACCTGCAGAGATTCAGAGTCATTTACACACTTATGACAACCAATATTAATGAAATACAATTAGAAATTAAATGTACTGTGATTAATTTATGTTTTCTAATTATATATATTTATATACATATATATATATATACACATATATATATATATATATATATATATATATATATATATATATATATATATATATATATATATATATACATACATATATATATATATACACACATATATATATATATATATATATATATATGTGTGTGTGTGTGTGTGTGTGTATATTTAATACTTATATCATAAATGTGTAATATATAATTATAAATATATGTCTATTAAATATATATATATATATATATATATATATATATATATATATATATATATATATATATATAAGGGATGTGCGCTACGACTAATTTGACTGTCGTTTAAACGGAAGTTTTGTATCCGACTAGTCGACTAGTCTAAAAGCTAGAAACCCCCCAAAAATGAAAAAAAAAAAAAACTGTGCTTGTGTCTATATAACAGCATACAGTTGAAATAATTAATCTTTGAATCACTGTCAAATCCCTCAATGAATTCTGCTAAAAATAGGTCACGATTATGCCGTATGCTTGCCTCGCGTTATCATCAATTAATTTTAGGCGGACGTTAAACAGGAAAAAAAGATAGAGCATACACTCTTCATAAACCAGTGCATAGCTTATTTATTCAGATCGGCTGGAGCAATGCAGAAATGGAAAATCAATCAATAGACTGACAGAATTCTTCATATTCATATAACGTTAGCCAACATATTAAACCACATATTAAAACAAAAGTAAAAAACAGTAGGAAAGTTTATCAAGGAATAGCATTAAAACGGCTTTGGCTATATTGTCTAAAAACAAAACAAAGCTCGTTTCACTTACTCAGACCGTGCGCATTTGTTCAGTGAATTTAACATGTTAACGTGGTCTGGAGAAAGACGGGACTAGAGGCGATTCTGCAAACCCCGCGCTCGGCAGGAACTGAAGTCACAGGCACGCAGAGAGATAACTACAAGCAAGCAGACAGTCTCGAAAAGAGCCTGGAAATCCCGCAGCACCACCGAAGTGGGTCTTCGTTTAAAGGAATAGACGGCGTGGATAGGATCGCGGACCGCAGCGGCAAGTTGTAGTGTATGACATGATTGACATTTGGCTTTGGCTAGACTCCAAGCTAACGCATACGTGTATTGAATATGATTACGCATAGCTCCAGTAAAGTTATTGTAAGCCAATTTGACATTACACAGTTTACAAAAAACATTTCCATTTCCTTCTAATTCAAAATAATCCACACCTTGGTCTTTCGCGTGGAGCTCGCCGCAACTGACATGAAGAAAACACATGTGAGGTAAAATTATAGTTCCCGCCCAGATACGCTTTAAAAAAATATTTATATATTTAAATATTTTGATATGTATTCTTTTTCAAAAGTTTTATTTTAACTTTTCTTTAAAATGTTTTAAATGTAACGTTAAAATGATGGTAATTTGAATGATAAAATCATCTTTTTTTTCTCTCGTGTAGTGGACTATTGTTTTCAGTGTCGACTAGTAGGAGCTGTACCGTTTAGTCGACTAGTCGACTAGACCCGCACATCCCTAATATATATATATATATATATACACATCAAGTTCAGCTTAGCTGAAATATATATATATATATATATATATATATATAAATTATATATATATTTTATTTTCTATATTTTGTTTATAATATTTTTAATATATAATAAAAAATATTGTATTGTGCTTTATTTATACTGTTATTGTTTTGATTATCAATATCAGTTTAGCTGAAATATTGATTTTTAAAAATTTTGATTTTTATTGTATAATTATGTCGTTATTGTTTTGATTATCAATTTCAGATTTTATTGTAAATTATTAATTTTATTTTATTTTTTAATGACTATTTTTATTGTTCTTTGGTTATGTTGTTTTGACTATCAATTTTAGATTAATTAAAATACAGAATTTTTCTCAAATGGACTATTTTTATTGTTTTTTAGTTATGTTGTTGTTGTTGTTGCTTTGATCAATCTCAGTTTAATTTCAATTTGAGAAATATGCATATATATTTTTTAATTGTTCTTTAGTTCATGGTGTTGTTGTTCTTTAGTTATATTGTTTTTGTTTTGATTATCAAATTACTGATTTTTATTTTTATTTTTTATGTGTCTCTTGATTGTCCTTTGTTTGTGCTGCTGTTGTTTTACTCATGTTTTAATGATGCTGTAATAGTTTGTCTCACACACTTGCTCATGATCTCGGGGCCGTTGATGACGCTCATGTGAGCTCCCACTTCATTGGCTACGGCTCGTCCAATCATGGTCTTCCCTGAGCCGGGCGGCCCATACAGCAGCAGCCCTCGAGGAGGCGGGATTCCTGTTTGACAGACACACGCTCACGTCACATGACCACATCAGAGCCAACGCTTCACTGTAAACATAAGCAATGTGTCACATGACCACATTACCACATTTTATTCATCTAGCAAAAAAAAAAAAAAAAAATACGGTTATTTTGCATTTCTAATCATCTTTTTGTGGAAATGCCAGTCTGATTTAAAAAATGAGTCAAAAAGAGGAAATAATCAGAGCTGATATCACTTTTTGTCACAGGAAAATAAAGGTCAAGTGCATTGCATTGTGGGAAACAGTATATCACCATTTTCATTTTGATTTACGTTTATTTTTTAGTCATTTTGTTATGTGCTTGTCACTTTTATATTTTGTTTTTATTCTATTTGCTTTTACTTTTATATTTTCAGTTTTCATGTTAGTTTTAGTTTAATTTTTCTGTCATTTATATTTGTTTTTATATAAAAAAATATTTCTAAATAGTTTATTTAATTTTAGGGAGTTTTTTCGGTATTAGTTTTAGTACTATTTCAGTAAGTAATTTTAGTACTTTTTATATAATAGTAAACTTTTTCTTAATATTTTAAATGCACTTTTATTTTTTATATTTTCAGTTTTCATTTTAACTTGCATTTATTTTTTGCATTTATTTGTGTTTGTCACTATTTATTTATTTTGAAATTTTATTTTAATTCTTTAATAATTTTATTATGTGCTTTTGTTATTTAATTATCATTACTTCTCAACAGTTTAGTTTTATTTCAAATAGTTTAGTTTTATTTATATTTCAGTTAGTAATTTTAATATTACAACTTAAACTTATTTTAGTAAGTTGCCAAGGCAACATTTTTAATCTTTGTGTAATTTACATTTTTCCATCCAATATTTATATTTTATTTTACTTTATTTCAATTAACAACATTGTTTTTAATAAATTGACATTTATTTAATGATAACAACGATAGTGCTGTATACTGCATGAAGTGCAGTATGGAGTACCTCAAGGCTCAGTACTAGGGCCGTTACTTTTCACGCTTTACATGTTATCCTTGGGAGATATTATCAGGAAACACGGTGTTAGCTTTCACTGTTATGCTGATGATACTCAGCTCTATATTTCTTCACGGCTCGGTGAAAAACACCAATATGAAAAACTAACGGAATCCATAGTCGATATAAAAAGCTGGATGACGAGTCATTTTTTACTGCTAAACTCTGAAAAAACAGAGGTGTTAATTTTTGGACCTAAAACCTCCGCATTCAATAACCTAGATCACTGTCTAACACTAGATGGCTGCTCTGTCAATTCTTCGTCGTCAGTTAGGAACCTAGGTGTGCTGTTTGATAGCAATCTCTCCTTCGAAAACCACGTTTCTAGCATTTGTAAAACTGCATTTTTCCAAGTACAAAGGTCAAGCCGCCCAGATCTGACCTCTGACCTCACTCACCATAGTTCCTGAAGAGCTCCGGGTGTTTGAGCGGCAGCTCGATGGTCTCCCTGATGACTTGCAGCTGACCGCTGAGGCCACCGATCATACTGTACGTGACCTTTGACCCCTCGCCCCCCTCCTCGGCCTGGTCCTGCTCACAGGGGTCACACAGGCTCAGTGTGGAGGAGCTGCAGACGGAGTAGAAGGTGTCCGTGGACGAGCGTCCGCACCCCTCCGACAGAGGACCGTCTGTGAACGACACCTCATACGGGGTCAGGGGTGAGGGGTCATGTGATCGGTCAGGGGTCAGGGGAGAGGGGTCAGGTGATCGCTCAGGGGTCAGGGGTGAGGGGTCATGTGA
>JALXFT010003182.1:0-40000 GCA_023376895.1 Aspiorhynchus laticeps | reverse complement strand
GGCTGGATGAGTCTGGTGTGGAAGATCACACAATCCTGTTCTCAAACCTAGTGATGGACGCTTTCCAAGCACTGCTTCGTGAAGCTTTGAAACTTTTGTGAATCATTTGTTTAGAAACAGTGGTTCGGAGCGCGTATCAAACTGACAAAGTCACGTGATTTCAGTAAACGAGGCTTCGTTATGTCATAACTGTTATGAAATGTTTCGAAATGTGAATGACCATTGAACCAGCGTCTGGTTTTACCTGATCTCGGATCAGTTTCATCAATTTGTAGACATTTTAACGAGACATTTGTGTAATTAAAAAGATGAGAAGTAGTTAATAGTCTCTTACTGGCCTCTATATAGAAGCTGTCCATACAACAAACAAAGCAAGCCCTGCAAATTAATACAAAATATTTTAAAAACCATTATACGGACACTTCATATTTAATGGTATTTTATTATTTTATTACATTTAATGTAGTATACTTTCAATAAAACATTTGCAATGTGTTTTAAAAGCTGTTTTTATGCACGTTTTAGCCTGAGTTTTTGTTGCACTTACACACTTTTGACCAGCAGGCGTCACTAGCGAGTGAACAAGTGAGTCATTTTGCGAATCAATTGATTCGAATCTTCGAAAAGGTTCGTTTCTCCCATCACTACTCAAACCCACAGTTGCCAAGTCCGCGTATTATACGCGACTTTGGGCTTCTTTTTTTGTAAAGTCGCGGGATATAATCCCTGGTCGCGGGTTGTGGTTTTTTGGGCTTATTTTAAAAGATATGGTATCTTGTTTGGGAAATCTGACAAGCGATTTCTTTATTTATGTTCGCCGTATTCTCCAATGCATTGATTGACACGCTGTCTGCTCGCAGTTAATAGCCAACCAGTGCAATAATATAAGAGCCATAGCATAATTTGCCATATGTTCTGCCCCTCATTGGAGAAAAATCACATTCAGAAAGAAGCGTGACGCTGTAATCCAAGCGATGATAGAAGTAGACGTAGAGGAGTTTCTTTTAGCCTAATTCTTTACAATGTTTTTGTAATGTATTAATTATCACGGGCTGTAATAAAAAACAAGTAGTCATATCCTAATACTGAGTAAATACATTTGGTTCGAATAGCCTGGTATGGCAAGATGTCTTAAAATGTATTTCTTTTTTTAACATTTAAACTTAGACCACATTATTAGATTACCTTTTGACTTCATGAATACACAGCTTAATGATTTCTTAAAAAAAAATATAATCTTTTTAATAATATTTTCTTTTTTAATATAATATATATTATAATTTAATATAATACTTTATATATTTTTCTATAATATTTATGAGGCATTTAGTTTTTTATGTCATTTATTTGATAGTTATGTATACATTATTGTATTTTAAATGGAAGAAAAACTGTTTTTGACCTCATAATAAAGCACGTTCTCGCTGTACATGGCTGTAACGAGCAGTTTTGTGCTGCTTGGGATTCTTTATAATTAATTAAAAACAAATATTGCCACATTGATGGCTCAAGAAGGTGCAATTGTTCAAATAACACATCATTTAATTTTAAAATATATATAAAAATTGTAACCAAGTGTTTTTCAAGTGTAATATTTCTGTAAAGGCTAGGGACAGAAAAATTGACATTTCCATAGAATGACCCATATGTATTTTAGGCTATAAATATGTGGCTCATTTATTTTTGAAGCTGCGGTTGCTTATTTGTCTCGCGAGAGTTGGCAACTGTGCTCAACCCATCAAACAGCATCTTTAGGATGAACAGAGACTGAGACTGAGACCCAAACCTTCTCATCCAACATCAGTGTCTGACCTCACAAATGCTCTACTGGATGAATGAGCAAAAAAATCCCACAAAAAACACTCAAAATCTTGTGAAAGAAGAAAGAAGAGTGAAGCTGTTATAGCTGCAAAGGGGCGACCAACTCCACATTAAAGAGACAGTACACACAAAAATGAAATTTCTGTCATCATTTACTCCTCAAGTAGATCCAAACCTGTATGAATGTGTTTGTTCTGAACACAAAGGAAGATATTCTGAAGAAAGTTTGTAATCAGGCTGTTTTGGGGCACCATTGACTTCAATAGTAGGAGAAAAATACTGCTCTGTTTCCCTAATTCTTCAGAATATCTTCCTTTGTGTTCAGCAGAACAAACACATTCATACAGGTTTGAAACTACTTTGAATGAATTTTCATTTTTGGGTGTACTGTCTCTTTAATGTCTGTGTTTATAATGCAAAGCCACTTTAAAGCCATCATCAAGAAGGCTGTATGCACCTGACTCGAGTGCACCTTTGAACATCTTAAAGCTCATCAAAACACCTGCCCTCCAGACTATCACAGGTTCAAGCCCTGACTGGTGTTTGACTGAGTTCTCCTCACTAATGATGAATGTTACCTCTGTCTATGAAGTCTGTGACGGTCAATCCTCCGCTGGAGTCCGGTTCATCACAGACTAACCCGGATCTGTCTCCTTCTCCTTCACTCGGTCTCTTTTTCCCTTTGCCTTTCCCTTTGCTTGATGACATGATGATGTTTGATGTGTGTTAAACACACACACACTCTCACACACACTCCGTGCACATGTGAATGTAAACTTCCCGATGTGAAAGTTCAGCTCCTCCCTCAGATACCGTAAAACACACAATATAACGGCTTTAAACCTCTCTGTTACACAACACAACCTTTATCGACACAAAACCCTGTGTGTTTACTTATTTATATACTTACTCAAGTACCATGGTATTGCAGTCGGATACTGTGGTACCACTAAAGTGCTTAAACAAAAAATGTTTTCAAGATTAAAATGAATTAATTCACTAATTAATAAACATTAGATTAAAACAAAACATAAACATAGATTAAAATAAATAAATAAATGACAGTAAAATAAATTAATAATAAATGAAAAATGATTCATTGAATTTACTAAACATTTTTAATGTAAGTGGTTGCAATCAATTTATTTTAGCTAGGCCTACTTTTAAATAAACAAATTTAGTTGACTGACTTTCATATATTATTATTATTATTATTATTATTATTATTAAATGTAGCTAAAATAAAATGTTTGCAACCACTTACCTTAAAAAAATTTAGTAGCATTTTTTTCAGTGTAAATAAATAAATAAATGTAAACAATACATAAAAGAAAATAAATAAACAGATTAAAACAAACAAACAAATAGATTAAAATAAATAGTAAACAAACGAGTAATTAAAAATAATTAAATAATAACATAAAAATTAGATTAAAATTAAATGAGTAAATAAAACGAAATTAAAATTAGATTAAAATCAATAAATAATAAAACATTTGATTAAATAATAAAGAAATAAACACAGATTAAAACAAGCAAATAACTACATTAAAATAAAAAAGTAAATAAATAAACATGAAAATAAATAAATAATTAAAAAATTAGATTCAAATAAACAATAACTAAATAAATAAACATACTAAACCAACAAACAAACAGATTAAAATAATAAGTATATAAATGTGCAACTAAAAATAATTAAATAATTAAATAAAAATGAGATTAAAGTAAAAATAAATTACTAATTAATGAATTACTAAATAAATAATAGATAAAAACGAGATTAAAATAAATAAATGTAAACAATAGATTAAAGAAAATAAATAAACAGATTAAAACAAAAGAAATAGATTAAAATAAATAGTAAACAAACGGGTAATTAAAAATAATTAAATAATAACAAAAATAAAAATTAGATTAAAATTTAATGAATGAGTAAATAAAACGAAATGTAAAATTAAAATTAGGTTAAAATAAATAAATAATCAAAAATTTGATTAAATAATAAAGAAATAAAAATAGATTAAAACAAGAAATAACTACATTAAAATAAAAAGTAAATAAATAAACATGAAAATAAATAATTTAAAAATTAGATTCAAATAAACAATAACTAAATAAATAAACATACTAAACCAACAAACAAACATATTAAAATAATAAGTATAAATGCGTAACTAAAAATAATAAAATAAAAATGTAAATAAAATGTAAATGTAGATGTAAAATTAAAGTAAAAATAAATGACTAATTAATTACTTACTAAATAAATAGTAAATACAAAGAAATAAAAATTAGATTAAATAAATAATCAAAAATTAGATTAAATAAATAATCAAAAATTAGATTAAATAATAAAGAAAATAAAAATAATAATAATGTAACTTGATATTTTCCAAATAAACGTTTTATATTTATTAATTATTATTTATTACATTGTTTTTTTACAGTATAAATTGGGTCTTCTACAAGAATAAATGTATTTCTAATTTTAGGATGGGGTCTCTCGTACGAGGATGATTATATTTGGGGCGCGTGTGTTAAATATGAAGAACCTCTGCATTAAAGCGGTTATGTAATTTCATATGCGCCAGTACTGCAGTTATTACGCTTTGGCTCGGCTGCCGCTGGTTGTTATGTATCATGGTGAGCTGGATCATGTCCGCCGGGTTCTGCCGGGTCTCCTCGGTGCTCCGCCGGTTCTCCTCGGTGCTCGGTCCGCGCAGGGTTGTCTCCGCCGGCTCGGCTCGCCTCTGCTCCGGCTGTCAGGAGCGGCTCTGCTCGCCTCCGCTGGCCGGGGATGTGGATCGGTTCGGAGGCGTGACGGTGCGAGACTTTCCGCCGGACATCAGCGAGGACGAGTTCACCGAGCTGCTGCGGGGTACAGGACCATAATCATCAACAAACATTTACATGAAATACATAATAATGAAGTCATGCATAAGTACAGTGCCATGTCTGTAAATGACTCTGCGTGTTATGCATGCATTTCCGTCTGTGTTATGTGTTATGTAGTCACGCGCTCAGCTGGTTTTACACAGATCATATTACAGAGATGCACATTAATTTTTCAGTTTTTGCAATTTTTTGTTTGTTTGCATACAGATTACATTGTCATTCATTTGAGTTCAAATTAAATCTAATTAAAGTATATTTAAATTAAATATAATATATATAGGCTAATATAAGCTATATTAATTATAAAAAATACTAGTGATTGGCTTATATAGCCAGAACATCTGACCTGATCAATGATAGTCATTTAAGCACATTTGGATCACCTAGAAATAGTTTTAAGATATTTCTTATACACTTTATTATACATGCATCACCAGTAAAAACCTTGGGAAGATTTTTTTAATGTTTTTAAAAGAAGTCTCTTCTGCTCAATGAGGCTGCATTTATTTGATCAAAAATACAGTAAAAATGTGAAATATTAGGACCATATAACATAGCTGTTTTGTATGTGAATGTAATTTATTTCTGTGATATTTTCAGCATCATTACTGCAGTCTTCAGTGTCACATGATCTTCAGAAATCATAATAATATGCTGATTTGCTGCTCAAGAAACATTTCTGATTATTATCAATGATGAAAACAGTTGTGCTGCACAATATTTTTGTGGAAATTGTGATACATTTTATTTTTCAGGATTCACAGATGAATAGAAAGTTCAAAAGAACAGCATTTATTTGAAATAGAAATCTTTTGTAGCATTATAAATGTCTTTACTTTCACATTTGATCAGTTTAAAGCTTCCTTGTTGAGTAGAAGTATTTGTTTATTTTGTTTGAACTGTTTTCAACATTGATAATAATCATAAATGTTTCTTGAGCAGCAAATCAGTATATTATTATGATTTCTGAAGATCATGTGACACTGAAGACTGGAGTAATGATGCTGAAAATACAGCTTTGATCACAGAAATAAATTACAGTCTAACAGATATTCACATAGAAAACAGCTGTTTGAAATAGTAATAATATTTAACCATTTTTAATGCATTTTTGATCAAATAAATGCAAACTTTACTGTCACTTTTGATACATTTAATGCATTATTGATGAATGAAAGTAATTTCTTGAGACTGATCCTAAACTTTTGACTTAGTGCATATAATATAGAGTATATTGACATGTTTCTGTGTGTGTGTGTGTGTTGTTCTTGTGTGTGTGTGTGTGTCTGTGTCTGTGTCTGCTGTCTGTGTGGTGTTGTGTGGTGTGTGTGTGTGTGTTGTGTGTCGTGTCTGTGTCTGTGTGTGTTGTGTCTGTCTGTTGTGTCTGTGTGTGTGTGTGTGTGTGTGTCTGTGTGTGTGTGTGTGTGTGTTGTCTGTGTTGTGTGTGTGTGTGTGTGTGTGTCTGTGTCTGTGTTGTGTCTGTGTGTGTGTCTGTGTGTGTGTCTGTGTCTGTGTGTGTGTCTTTGTGTGTCTGTGTTGTGTTGTGTGTGTGGTCTGTGTCTGTGTCTGTGTGTCTGTGTCTGTGTCTGTGTCTGTGTCTGTGTGTGTGTGTGTGTGTCTGTGTGTCTGTGTCTGTGTGTGTGTTAGTGTCTCTCCGTCGCTGGCGGTCAGATGGACAGGTCGCTGTATGGCTGTGTGTTCCCATCACTCTCAGCAGACTCTCTGCGGCGGCGGCTCGTCTCGGCTTCAGCTTCCATCACGCCCGGAGAGACGAGGCCGTTCTCAGTCTGTGGCTTGGACCGGGAGAGGACAGACTGCCTGCCTTCGCCACACATCAAGTAGGAGTCGCTGGTAAGAGCAGACCGAGTATCTCACTGGTAAAGTATTGGAGGAATATTTGTATGATGGAGGATATAGTTTTGGGTGTAAGAGTAGAATATGGGGCTAAGGAGTATGGCATGGATAAGATCTTCTGTCCTAATGTACCACTCACTGATGCCCTTCCACGAAGAGTCCCTGAACCGCTGTAGATTTGAGCTTACTAGACAAGCCCAGAGAAGAATATGTGACCCTGGAGCATAAAACCAGTCATAAGGGTCAATTTTTTGAAATTGAGATTTATGCATCATCTGAAAGCTGAATAAATAATCTTTCCATTGATGTGTTTGTTATGATAGGACAATATTTGGCTGAGATACAACTATTTGAAAATCTGGAATCTGAGGGTGCAAAAAAATCTAAATATTGAGAAAATCATCTTTAAATTTGTTCAAATGAAGTTCTTAGCAATGCATATTACTAATCTTTATCCAAATGATTTTTGGCATAAAAGAAAAATCAGTAATTTTGACTCATACAATGTATTGTTGGCTATTGCTACAAATATACCTGTGTTACTTATGACTGCTTTTGTGCTCCAGGGACACATATATATTTAATTAGTGCTCTGTATACCCGTCTATCCATTAAACCTTTTCCTAAAGCATCTTCATGCATCATTCCCTCCTCCCCAAAGTGACTAAATAATATAAAAATCATGTTCCATGAAGATATTTTGTAAATGTCCTACCATAAATATATCAAAACTTAATTATTGATTAGTAATATGCATTGCTAAGAGCTTCATTTGAACAACTTTAAAGGTGATTTTCTCAATATTTAGATTTTTTTGCACCCTCAGATTCCAGATTTCAAATAGTTGTATCTCAGCCAAATATTGTCCTATCATAACAAACCATACATCAATGGAAAGATTATTTATTCGGCTTTCAGATGATGCATAAATCTCAATTTCTAAAACTTGACCCTTATGACTGGTTTTGTGCTCCAGGGTCACATATATGACTCTTTCACCAGCAGGCGGCGCCGCTCCTCCGGACCGCGGACACAGACATGTCCAAACATGCCCAGAAATCCGGCCAGGCGGCGGCATGAGCTCAGTCTGGCAGCCGCTGTGTGTTTGTGTTTGATTAAAGCTGAATGCTCTGAAGGTGAAAGCCCATGTTTGGAATATTCTAGCAGTGAATAATCGACCGCATTTCCTTTCTGAACCACCTCCAAACCAACAGCCTCTGTGTGCTTATTTAGACCCTAATTGTTAAACATTTATGGGACTATTTCAGAGCAGCATAACAATCTCACAAAGTTATTTGCTGAGGATCATATTTGATTCATCAGGATTTTATGGCTCATATAGACTGTAAGTGAGAAAATGGAGAAAAAAAAGCTATTTTTTTAAAGCTTGTGATGTAAATCAATGAGATCTTTATAACAGTGCAGCAGATACTGATATAAAATGATCTAAATATCAGTCTATATCTCAATAATATGTCTCAGTGAGATGAGATGTAAATGATCCAAACATATAATGCAATGCTGATTGAGAGATGAATAATAAAGGCTCCTCAGAAGATGCTGAAAGATCATTCCTCCGCTGAGGAACAGTGAAAGTAAAGCTCCTCAAAAGATCCTGATGATCAGATTTGAGACTAAAACATGATTGATGGAGAATCAAGTAAAGCTGAGCTGCTTCAGTCCAGAAAGTGTTCATCTGGAGATATGACTGCAGTTATTCTGACGTTTACTTGATCAAAATCAGACAAGATTTGACACGAGAAGCAGCAGCTGAAGCTGGACGCTTGTACAATTACACTAAAAGAGCTTCTACTGATAAAACACTAAACTATCAATCAGACGACAGAAGACAGGAGGAGATTGAGTGAGAAACAGCGAAGATTGGTCATGTTGATCATTTAGAGGAAATGTGTATCAAATATGATACAGTTAAAACTTGTTAATCCATATTTCATTAAGTATTGAATCACTCTTTGTTTATAATCTAGTGTAAAACAAAAAAGTTATATATACAGTGTTGGCCAAAATGATTAGTACACTAGTATCTTCAGCAGCTAAAAATGGTGTTGAGTCAGTTATTTCTATCTTTTGCTGTAGTGTGTCAGAAGGAAATATCAGTTTACATTTCCAAACATGCATTTTACCATTAATTGTAATAATCCAGTGAGATGTTTGTCTGATCTGATCATCATCAGTCTGTCTGGAGTCACATGAAGAAACAGAACAAACTGAGACTAAATCCAGAAGAACTGTGTCTCAAGACGCTTCAAGAAACCTCCTGCAAAGCTCCTGAGAAACTCTGCTCTCTCTCTCACACACACACACACACACACACACACACACACACACACACACACACTCTCTCTCACACACACACACAGTCCCACTGCACTACAAACATTCCCTCTCAGTTATTCACGTCTGTTGTTTTTCTCCTTGATTCTGTGTAATCATGAGTTATTGCGGTCTTGTTTGCAGGTGCTGTTGTGGCGAATCCAACGGCAAAGTCCTTGTTGTTCAGGACAGAAATAAGGTACAGAATCAATCTCACTTCCAACACTGACGTCTCTCATGTGTCTGATAAAAGGCTCTGTGCTGCTTAAAAACCCTAAATGATTTTAGTTTGATGTAAACAGTTTCATCCCTGTAAACAAACATGCAGTCAAAGCCACACTGTTGTACCTGCGAGCCTCGTCCGCTGACCTTCCTCTGCTGCTAATGGACCTCTGCTGCAAACATTTCCACAACGCTAGAAAAAAAATCTGCATTTAGTCAAAAGTTTAAATTAAGACTTTAAATGTCGTAATTATAATATACTAAGGCGTAATTATGTCATGAAAAGTTAGAATTATGACAGAAAGTTGAAATTATGACATACTAAGTCAAAATTATGATAAAGTGAAATTGACATACTAAGTCATGACTTAAGTAAAAATTATGACAAAACGTCGAAATAATGGCATACTAAATCAAAATTATGGCAAAAAGTTAAATTATGACAGTCATAATTATGAGATAAAAATACAAAATGATGTCATACTAAGTCAAAATGATGACAAAAAGTCAATTATGATATAAAAAGTGAGAGATTATGGCAAAAAGTGAAATGACATACTAAGTCATAATTATGAAATAAAAAAGTAAAAATTATGCCAAAAAGTCAATTATGAGATAAGTCACAAATCACAATTATGACACAGGCCTGCTAAGTTACGAAATAAGTCAAAATTATGACAAAGTGAAATTGACATACTAAGTCATAATTATGAGATAAGTAAAAATGATGACAAAACATAATTATGAGATGAAAAAGTCGAAATAATGGCATACGAAGTCATAATGAGATTGTCATACTAAGTCAAAATTATGGCAAAAAGTTAAATTATGAGTCATAATTATGAGATAAAAATACAAAATTATGGCATACTAAGTCAAAATGATGACAGTCAATTATGACATAAAAAGTTGAGATAATGGCAAAAAGTGAAATTATGACGTACTAAGTCATAATTATGAAATAAAATGTAAAAATTACGACAAAAAGTCAATTATGAGATAAGTCACAAATCACAATTATGACATAGGCCTGCTAAGTCATAGTTACGAAATAAGTCAAAATTATGACATACTAAGTCGAAATTGACATACAAAGTTGAAATTATGACAAAAAGTTTGTCATAAACATATCAAAAGTCATAATAATGAGAGGAAAAAGTCACAATTATGACATACTAAGTCATAGTTATGAGATAAAAAGTTGAAATTATGACAAAAAGTGAAATTATGAGATAAAGTCAAAATTATGACAGTCGAAATTCAAAATTATGAGATAAGGCAAAAAAAAGACTACTTGTATCATAATTTAGAATTTTTTCTAATAATCTAATAATTATGTCTTACCCAAGCATGTTTTTATTTCCTGAGCGTGCCATTTACTAGTTCACATTCAACTCTTCTGACATTTGATATTCACATTATTGGTGCAAATCCAAGGAGTTTTTATTCATATATTCAGATTTATGAATCTATCTGAAGGTCTGAGGAATTTCAGTTGGATTTTCTTGTCATTTTACTAATATTGTGGCCATTAATAACTCTAATGTGCGACGCTTCTGATGTCCTTCGCGAGTCTATTTATTTTAGCTGTACAGAAACAGCCCATAATGCATGCATTATCAGATTTATAAATTTATGAACTGTTGTTTAAATAGTTTTTACAGTTGATTTACAGTTTAGGATGTTGTCATATCAAAACACCTAAACAACATCTCGTTCTATTCTAATGTCAGAATTTTCTGAAACCATTTCAACTGTTGATTGCAATAAATGTTTATGGACTTTATGTTTGTGATATTTTGGTCTCCACACAAATCTACTTGTCGTATAAAAAGTAAGGCTGTCAAACAATTAATCGCGATACAAAATAAAAGTTTGTGTTTACATAAATGTGTGTACTGTGTATAAATATTATGTATATGTATTAATAAAAATACATCTATATATTTAAGAAATATGAACGTAAATATATAATTTATATTATCTATAAATATAAATATTTTTTTATAAAAATAAAATTTTTCGTAAATATATGCATGCATAAGTGTGTATTTATATATACATAATTATTATACACAGTACACACACATTTATTATGTGAACACAAACTTTTATTTTGTATGCGATTAATCGCAATTAAATCGCGAATAAAATTGGGGCAGCGTGAACATTCTGCTAAACCTCTTGTTTTCAGTTTCATGGAAGAAAGAAAATACTACATGGTCAGTGCAACAGACTTTTATAGTAAATGATGACAGATGTTAATTTTACAGAAGTTGCATCTAAATCCAGAGCTCTTTGAGTGATAATGAGTTCTGTGTAACCTCGTTAAACGTCTGCTTCCAGCACTCAAGACGCTTCAAGAAAGCTCCTGCAAAGCTCCTAAGAAACTCTGCTCAAGTGCACCGAGAGCAAAACCTGCTTTAAACACAAATGATGCTCACAACAAATGTTGATTTAATTTAGTTAATAGAAGTTAATTGATGAGGAAAACCTGTTTATGACATTATTTTAGACAGATTATTTTCAGCATTTTTACACAAGTGCCTAAAACTTTGAACAATACTGTAGCTTTGCAGGAGGTTTCTTGAAGCGTCTTGAGACACAGTTATTCTGGATCTGTGTGAGTGTGTGTGTGTGTGTGTGTCTGACCGCCCGTCGAGGGGGAAGTTGAGTTCCGGAGTGGGTCATATAAAACCACACTCTCTCTCGGTCTCTCTCTCTCTCTCACTCACACACACACACACTTTCTCTCTCTCTCTCACACACACACACACTCTCTCTCTCTCTCTCACTCACACACACACACACTTTCTCTCTCTCTCACACACACACACACACACACACACACTCTCTCTCTCTCTCTCTCTCTCACACACACACACACAAACATTCTCTCTCAGTTATTCACGTCTGTTGTTTTTCTCCTTGATTCTGTGTAATCATGAGTTATTGCGGTCTTGTTTGCAGGTGCTGTTGTGGACGAATCCAACGGCAAAGTCCTTGTTGTTCAGGACAGGAATAAGGTACAGAATCAATCTCACTTCCAACACTGACGTCTCTCATGTGTCTGATAAAAGGCTCTGTGCTGCTTAAAAACCCTAAATGATTTTAGTTTCATGTAAACAGTTTCATCCCTGTAAACAAACATGCAGTCAAAGCCACACTGTTGTACCTGCGAGCCTCGTCCGCTGACCTTCCTCTGCTGCTAATGGACCTCTGCTGCAAACATTTCCACAACGCTAGAAAAAAAATCTGCATTTGGTGAAAAATTTTAATTATGACTTTAAATGTCGTAATTATGACACGAAAAGTTAGAATTATGACATACTAAGTCAAAATTATGGCAGAAAGTGAATTTGACTTACTAAGTCATAATTATGAGATAAGTAAAAATTATGACAATGTCAATTATGAGATGAAAAGTCGAAATTATGGCATACTAAAACAAAATTATGGAAAAAAGTTAAATTATAACAGTCATAATTATGAGATAAAAATTAAAAATGATGGCATACTAAGTATACTAATTATGATATAAAAAATTGAGATTATGGCAAAAAGTGAAATTATGACATACTAAGTCATAATTATGAAATAAAACGTCAAAATTATGACAAAAAGTCAATTATGAGATAAGTCACAAATCACAATTATGACAAAAATTTTAATTATGACATACTAAGTCGAAATTGACATACAAAGTTGGAATTATGACATAAGTCAGTTATGCCAAAAGTCATAATAATGAGAGGAAAGAGTCACAATTATGACATATAATTATACTTAGTAGTCATAGTTATGAGATAAAAAGTTGAAATTATGACAAAAAGTGAAATTATGAGATAGTCAAAATTATGACAGTCGCAATTCAAAATTATGAGATAAGGAAGGCAAAAAAAGACTACTTATATCATAATTAAAATGATTAAAATATAATAATTATGTCTTACCCAAGCATGTTTTTATGTCCTGTGAGCACCATTTACTAGTTCACATTCAACTCTTCTGACATTGATATTCACATTATTGGTGCAAATCCGAGGAGTTTTTATTCATATATTCAGATTTATGAATTTATCTGAAGGTCTGAGGAATTTCAGTTGGATTTTCTTGTCATTTTACTAATATTGTGGCCATTAATAACTCTAATGTGCGACGCTTCTGATGTCCTTCGCGAGTCTATTTATTTTAGCTGTACAGAAACAGCCCATAATGCATGCATTATCAGATTTATAAATTATTTATAAATTTATGAACTGTTGTTTAAATAGTTTTTACAGTTGATTTACAGTTTAGGATGTTGTCATATCAAAACACCTAAACAACATCTCGTTCTATTCTAATGTCAGAATTTTCTGAAACCATTTCAACTGTTGATTGCAATAAATGTTTATGGACTTTATGTTTGTGATATTTTGGTCTCCACACAAATCTACTTGTCGTATAAAAAGTAAGGCTGTCAAACAATTAATCGCGATACAAAATAAAAGTTTGTGTTTACATAAATGTGTATACTGTGTATAAATATTATGTATATGTATTAATAAAAATACATCTATATATTTAAGAAATATGAACGTAAATATATAATTTATATTATCTATAAATATAAATATTTTTTTATAAAAATACATTTTTTCGTAAATATATGCATGCATAAGTGTGTATTTATATATACATAATTATTATACACAGTACACACACATTTATTATGTGAACACAAACTTTTATTTTGTATGCGATTAATCGCAATTAAATCGCGAATAAAATTGGGGCAGCGTGAACATTCTGCTAAACCTCTTGTTTTCAGTTTCATGGAAGAAAGAAAATACTACGTGGTCAGTGCAACAGACTTTTATAGTAAATGATGACAGATGTTAATTTTACAGAAGTTGCATCTAAATCCAGAGCTTTTTGAGTGATAATGAGTTCTGTGTAACCTCGTTAAACGTCTGCTTCCAGCACTCAAGACTCAAGAGCGTTTCCCAGTAAAATAAACAGCTGGGTTGAGCTCGGGGCAGCTCTGGAATGGAAACTCAAAGGATTGTTTTATCCACCCGCCAGCAGCTTTTATCTTGCGTCACGGCCCGCTTCGCTCGTCATTTACTGGTAAAATGTCCTGCGTGTTCAGGTTTAAAATATCTCTGGGAGTATCAGAGGTCGGGCTGAAGCTCACTTTAGTCAAACTCCCCGAGTTATTTATCTTCACGGAGCAGATTGCATCTGGGCGCACCAAGTGTGTTAAAAAAAATCAGTCTCGTGGGGATGTTTCTCTAGTGTTGAAATGATTAAGACCCCTGCTGAGCGGTTCATCTTTCACCAGTGGAAAAACAATGACATCGCAATGTGCTCTTATGCAATAAGATGAACTCCCCGGCTCCGTCCCAAACCCTAGTGAGCCGCTTCACTGTCTACATAGACAGCCTCCTGACTGAAACTGAACCTTATAAGTGACTGATCTGGGCAGCAGCTCATGTGAATCTCCATGTTCTTAAGTTACCAATTCAATACTCTAATAAGCAGAAAATGTAAATGTAAATTTAAAGGAATATTACACCCCAAAAATTAAAATTTGATGAAAATGTACTCACCCTTCCAAGATTAGGATGAGTTTGTTTCTTCATCAGGTTTGTAGCATCAGTGTCTTAGCAATGGATGCTCTGCAGTGAATGGGTGCCGTCAGAATGAGAGTCCAAACAGCTGATAAAAACATCACAATAATCCACACCACTCCAGTCCATCAGTTAACATCTGGAGAAGACAAAACCTGAAACAAATCCAGCATTAAGACGTTTATAACTAAAATACGAGTCCATAATCCATAATAACTCCTCCGCCAGTGAAAAAGTGTTCTGGTCTGAATCAGGAGAGAAATCTGCATCAGATCAAGCAGCGTTTACAAGACAAAACAGCTCTAAACTAATATGTGGCTGGATTTTGATGTGAGAGACAACAGCAGATGCACTTTTTCACTGGAGGAAGTGTTATTATGGATTATGGACTCGTATTTTAGCCAGAAACAACTGTTTGAAGTTAAAAATGACTTGATGGATTTATTCTCCAGATGTTAACTGATGGACTGGAGTGGTGTGGATTATTGTGATGCTTTTATCAGCTGTCTGGACTCTCATTCTGACGGCACCCATTCACTGCAGAGGATGGATTGGATCCAAATGCAGTTAAAGTTTATCAAAACAACAAAATCATAAAACGCATAAATCTAGGAACTAAGATCGTCCAAAACCCAAGTAATGAGGAACATAGAGAGCAAACCTAAGTGCACAAACAATGGATAAAACCTGACAAAGAACAGTGAAAACACACGGGCTTAAATACACACAGCGTAATAGACTAACAAGAAACAGGTGAAAACAATCAGAAGTTAACAAAGGGAACATGAACGATGAAACAGGAACAGAGTACAAATCACTTTAACACTTCCTGTTTACTTTTAGTTTTCCTGCTATATATTTTGTTAAATCAAATCAGTTTATATGCAAGGCATTCATTTATAGTGTTATTTAAAAACATAAAAACACATTCATTTGCAATGCAGCAAATACTTCATATTAATGATGCAATTAAAATACGAGTTATTCAGAATATTGCCCACAAAAATACTATTTTTATTGATAGTACAGAAGATTTTCATGTCACAAACCTTTAAAGCTGTTACATTACATTGTAATTGATTTTTTTTAATTGACCAAAAACCACTCAAGTAAGAATCAAAGTTTCATTCATAACTAGCAGCATTTTCTATATTCTTTTAAAACTCAATATGGAAATACTGTGTACTGGACTTTAGTAGCCCACATCTCAAATCTAAAACCTATAAGACAACATTTTTATGAAAATATTTGATATTGTGTTGATAGATATAAATAATGTTTAGATCATCTGTGAACGTGGAGTAAAAACGATAAAGTAGCAGAAAGATAAAATGACTAATTTCCATAAAAATATATTTCTAAGAAAGTGTACAGCTAAAATAACATGCATGTGTTAAAGGTGACTTTTCTTTCCCTTTCAGACTAAGAATGCTTGGAAGTTTCCCGGTGGTCTGTCAGATCTTGGAGAAAACATCGGTAAGATTCAGATCCAGAATTGATGTTGAACTGAATCAAAAGAATCAATCACAACAGAACGTTCTTGTACACAAAGTAAAAGCAGTAAAAGAAACTTTACCTGCTCCAAAAGTGCATTTATAAGAACATCATCTAATATTTGAGACCCTCGAGACATTCAGTTACTAAAATACCCTTCTTTACTACAAATAAAACAATTCTGTCAACAAATGACTTGTATATAAACTAGATTATTTATCAATTACGTCCTTACATAGATCACAAAAGCTTTCTCCAAAAAATAAATGTTCTGTATAAAAGTTCAGTAAATGACATTGTGTTCACAAGCGTACGATAAAAGATTTCATTCAGGACTTTTTGCCTTTAAGTTTGATCCTACTTTATGTTTCTCTAAATCTCATGATATAAGATACAGTAAACAAAGTTATTAGTCAAACTGATTGTGTGAAAATATTTAAAGGAACAGTTCACCCACAAATTTAAATTACAGAAAAATGTATTCAGGCCATCCATGATGTAGATGAGTTTGTTTCTTCATCAGATTTGGAGAAATGTAGCATTGCATCACTTGCTCACCAATGGATGTGAATGGGTGCCGTCAGAATGAGAGTCCAAACAGCTGATAAAAACATCACAATAATCCACACCACTCCAGTCCATCAGTTAACATCTGGAGAAGACAAAAGCTGAAACTAATCTGTTTTTTCTTGTAAACGCTGCTTGATCTGAGCAGATTTCTCTCCTGATTCAGACCAGAACACTTTTTCACTGGAGGAAGCGTTATTATTATGGACTCCTATTTTAGTTAAAAACATCTTAATGCTGGATTTGTTTCAGCTTTTGTCTTCTCCAGATGTTAATTGATGGACTGGAGTGGTGTGGATTATTGTGATGTTTTTATCAGCTGTTTGGACTCTCATTCTGACGGCACCCATTCACATCCATTGGTGAGCAAGTGATGCAATGCTACATTTCTCCAAATCTGATGAAGAAACAAACTCATCTACATCTCAGATGGCCTGAGTGTCATCAGCTATTTTTAATTTTAGAGTAAACTATTCTTTTAAAGTCTAATGTGAATTTATACCAAATAAGTTCCTGTTGCTGTGAAGTTTTGACAGTATTTACTTGTCTCCGAGATTGGATAGAGTTTATTTTGAAGTATAAAACGGATAGTTCCGGTCCTTGTTTCTGATTGGTTGAGCCGCGTTCGAAGCTGTTGTAAATTACTCTACAATAGTAACATACACCTTTATTTACGTTTGTGTGTTGCTCGGCAACCACTTTGTTGCAACCACAACCGTTTCTGAGGAACTACATTCTTTGGCGGAAGAATAATGTTTTTATTAATAATACCATTACACTTTATTTGATCCGTTTTATTTTGTGAAACCATACTACGTATATGGAATAACCGTTTTATAAAAGCAATAATCCCCGTGAAGCTGTGCTTTACACTGAATTTATAACAGCTAAGGGGCGTTGTTAGGCACGACGTGATAAATTCACTGTAAACCACGGCTTCTTGGAGCTTATTGCTTTATTATAAAACGGATAGTTCCAGTCCTTGTTTCTGATTGGTTGAGCCGCGTTCGAAGCTGTTGTAAATTACTCTACAAAGTAACATACACCTTTGTTTACGTTTGTGGGTTGCTCGGCAACCACAACCGTTTCTGAGGAACTACATTGTTTGGTGGATGAATAATGTTTTTATTAATATCATTACACTTTATTTGCTCTGCTTTATTTTGTGAAACTGTACTACGTATATGGAATAACCGTTTTATAAAAGCAATAATCCCCGTGAAGCCGTGGTTTACAGTGAATTTATAACAGCTAAGGGGTGCTCTGCTTCGCGTCATGCCTAACAACGCCCCTTAGCTGTTATATATTCACTGTAAACCACGGCTTCACGGGGCTTATTCTAACTGGCTGCTCTATTTCAGGCGAGACGGCCATCCGGGAGGTTTTTGAAGAAACCGGCGTCCGATCTCAGTTCTGTTCGCTCCTCAGTATCCGCCAGCAGCACAATCATCCGGGAGCGTTTGGGATGTCCGACATGTACCTGATCTGCAGACTCAGCCCGCTCTCCTTCCACATCGACTTCTGCACTCAAGAGTGTCTGCGCTGCGAATGGCTGGATCTGACCGAACTGGCCAAGACCAGCGAGACCACGCCGATCACGAGCCGCGTCGCCAAACTCCTGCTGTACGGACTGGAGCACGGTTTCCAGAGCATCGACATGATGGCGGAGCAGATGCCAGCCGTATATTCTGGCCTTTTCTATCAGCTCTACCACAGACGACTGCCAGAGACGCCATAGAGCAACTCTACACTGCACAATGACTTAAGACACTTAGGCCTGGTTTCACAGACAGGGCTTAGACTAAGTCAGGATTAGGCCACAGTTCAATTAGGACATGTATGTAATGTTTATAAACGTGCCTTAGAAAAAAACATCACTCGTGTGCATCTTGAGACAAAACAAAGGCATTGATATATTTTAAGATCAATCAGTGCAAGTTTGTTTCAGTTGAAACAGCTCAGACTTACATTTTAGTCTGGGACTAGTCTTAAGCCTTGTTTGTGAAACCGGAAGTTAGTCTTGTTTTATTAAAAATGCATCAAAATTAAGTGAGTTTATGCTTAAAACATAAATTCAGTGGGGGTTAGAAAAATAAAATTAGTTCAAAGGGAAAACAAGATTATTTTTTGACCCCTTTGGCACCTTTCTTTAAGCAAACTCGCTTGATTTTGACATTTTTTCAGAAAACAAAACCTAATATCTTAGATCATTCTGCATCTCTAGAAAATGTGTCCTGATTAACAAAAACAGATACTGTATTTGTACTTGAAAATAAGACAAAAATACATTTTTTTGCAATGCACTCTTCAAAATAAAGGTCACAATTAGAACTGAAAATGCTTTAAATCTCATGAAGACTATCTTTAAAATACATATCTTAGAAATATTTAAGACTTATTTTACCCAAAAAATCTAAACAATTTTTTTTTGAATAATGAAAGTAAAGCCTACAGTAGTTTTTGCATTTCTAAGCAACTTACTGTGACATGCAAAAAAATATAATAAAAATACATGTAAAATTTTATATATATTATAAAGTACTTTTGAATGAAATATGTATCACGATAGTATTTGTAATTATTGGACATTTCTCACAATAATGGCACTAAGAAGAAAAACCTGGTTCTGAAAATAGACTTAATTTTCTTTCTTTTATGCATAACTTCTTCATGAGATTCACACCAGAATTTTGTTTTATTAAGTGCTATAATGAATGGAGTATTTTTAAAAACTGATTAAATGGCAAAATAGTTCCATTGAAGAGCCTTTATTTTCAAGAGTGTGTTTCAGATGGACCAGTTTTATTTTCTGAACTTATATAATACGTTACCTCGTCTAATCTACCTGGAGCTGTTTAATCAAGGAAACTCTTCAGTATCTGATTTCTCAAAGTTACCTCAGAAAAATGCCAGACTGTTACTGTTACTCGCAGCAATGATGTAACTAACCTACTTCTCTCAGCCAAGACGATATATATGAAAAAGAGAATAAAGTTTTACGACAAAACATTCATGATGTACTCGTGATCCCTTCATCAAAGCAAAACGCTGCATTTGCAAATCCCTTCCTTTCTCTAAAATACAGTATAGAAATACTTGCGTATACGAGCCTTTTGCATAAAGGAGCAGCATTAAAGTAAACTCACATTTTGTAGCCGTACGTAGCCGTAATCATGCAGATCAGTGAACTCTTCCAACCAACCCTACTTGCCCTCGAGGGAATATAGAGGGATAATGGAGTATTTTGGAAAGTTGGATCGGTGGGATTTGGGGTTGGATCTTGCTGATATCTCCAGGGTGACTGAACAGGAACAAATAAAGCCTGTAATGCTGTGTTTGGGAAGCGTTCCTAGATAGAAATGCTGCAGGGAGGTGGTTTTTCCAGACCGGATGAGCTCATGGTGTCTTGGCGTGAGGTTGGTTAGAAGCACGTCTGCGTCAGTGGTCTGTCGGGCTCGTTCTGTGTTCGACAGCATCTCTCCATCAGCACTTGGCTGACATGGGCAGAAACAGGATAGCCTTCTGGCCCGGGCCGGTCTTCGAACCCGATTTATACTGGCCTGTTCTCTTCAGAGCCACGTACCAGTCGGGATACTTCCGGGATCGGTAGGTGTTGTAGTTGTTGGACTCCAGGTTCTCCAGGAAATAACATTCATCTGTTGTTCTTCTCTGAGAGAGAGAAAGAGAGAGAGAACCACAACATTACAGCTTTTTAAAATTGCTCGGACACAAAAAGTGATACTTGAGGCCCATTTAGTAAAACCCTGCAAAACTACTAAAACTCTGTTTGATATTGTAAAACTTTTTTGCAAAACTATAAACACAGTTCTGTACATTACACACATCATTACAAACTAACAGCTCTTTTGATTCATTTTGGAAGCAGTGTTATTTTAATGCCGCACTCATTTACTGATGATCTTCACGCAGAGATCATGAGTGAAACACTTAGACTTCTGTTCACTTAGTAATCAAAACTCAGTTTTTAGAAAGAAATTATTTTTACCCCCTTGCATTTCTGTTTACATTGTATCTATATTGTATAAAGCACTTTATAAATAAATATATATATGCAAAAACAGATAACTCCCATTTTTTTTTTTTTTTTTTTTTTCAAAAATCAAATTTTTTATTATGTTGTCATGTTTTTGTGTTTTATTGTGTTAGTTGTTTGGACAGGACTCTTTTCTATTCTAACATGACAATGTCTCTGTGTATAAGACAAGGTTCAAAAAGAAAATGATTGATTGAGTCAGTGTGGAAGAACTTGACTGGTCTGCATAAAACCAAGTCCTAATCCCAGTTTAACACCTCTGGTGTGACTGTAAATGCAGACCTTGAGACAAAAACTCATCACCAAACACCAATGACTTGTACATATGGGTTCAGTCATTTTAGACACTTACAAACTGTTGCAACAGAGATGAAATACAATTTTTAAATACATGAATTATGTTCCCATCGTTGTTGCCACAGATTTGGAAGTGCATTTTTCTGTTCTAAAGAAGGGGGTGCCAATACTTTTGTCTATATAGTGTATTTACTCTTGTTTCCAGGGGAAAAGTAAATTAAGTGCATTTTGCTTGAAACAAGTACAATTATCTGCCAGTGGGTTAAGTAAAATATTCTTAAAACAAGAGTATTTTACGTGTCTCAAGCAAAATACACTTCATTTACTTTCCCCCCTGGAGACAAGAGTAAATATCTTATGTCATTTTGCTTATCTAGTAAATGCATCTTACGAATTTTTTGATATTTTGACTAGAAACAAGACAAAAATACTAAGTAAGATAAGCCTTTTTTACAGTGTAAGCATTAAATACCACTTTTTCACCACAAAAATATTTAATCATCTTAACAATTGGTAAAAGTTAAAAAGTTTTGACATTCAAAAACTTTAACTGAGATCTTCATCACTAACGGCAACGTCATTGTAGCTTAAATTGTACATTTATATCCGTTTTGCATTTTAAGCATTAATATCTCTATTTCTTTTTTCTATAAAATATTTCATAAGCCTAACAATTGGTAAAAGTTTTGAAGTTTAATTGTCATTAGTCTTTCATTAATGCACATAATTGTAGCTCGAATTGTACATTTATTTCTGTTTTGCACTTTTTACAAGTAATGGTAATATTTTAGCACAAAACATATAATCAGCTTAACAATAGGTAAAGTTAAGTTTTGAAGTTCGAAAAGTTTAATTAAGAGACGTTCATCATTAACAACAATATTAATGCACATAATTGTAGCTCAAATTGTACATTTACTTATTTTTAGCATTAAATACCATTTTTCACAAAAAAATATACAATCAGCTTAACAAAAAAATAGAAGTTGATAAGATTTGCAGTTTGAAAATTTTAATTGAGACCTTCATCATTAACGAGAACATTTAATCAAGTTGTACATTTATGCTATTTTGCATTTGTAGCTTAAATACCTTTTTTTTCACTATAAAATATACGTCCCTGGAGCACAAAAGCAGTCATAAGTAACACAGGTATATTTGTAGCAATAGACAACAATACATTGTATGAGTCAAAATTATCTATTTTTCTTTTATGCCAAAATATTAAGGATATTAAGTAAAGATTAAAAGATATTTAGTAAATTTCCTACCGTAAATATATCAAAGCTTATTTTTTGATTAGTAATATGCATTGCTAAGAACTTCATTTGAACAACTTTAAAGATGATTTTCTCAATATTTAGATTTTTTTGCACCCTCAGATTCCAGATTTTCAAATAGTTGTATCTCAGCCAAATATTGTCCTATCATAACAAACCATACATCAATGGAAATATTATTTATTCAGCTTTCAGATGATGCATAAATCTCAATTTCGAAAAACTGACACTTAAGACTGGTTTTGTGGTCACATATAATCAGTGTAACAACTGGTAAAAGTTGGAACAGTTCAATTAAAAATGCATTTTCTCAGTGTTTGGTGTGTTTCTTCTGCTTTAGTAACAGTAGCTACATGAACTAAACCTGGTTATCATGTTCTCCGGGCATGATTTGATCTTACAAAAAATGTTCTCTTAGATTTTTGCAGCTCAAACCTCAGCTGTTTTCTTTCTCTGGAGTCTTATTCCAGCTACAGCAGTGAAACATTCGTGTTCGTCATCTATTATCTGCAGCAACATGTGAAACCCTGCTGTTTATTAGGAGCGTATTCTCTGTTTCCCCGGACGTCTGGAAAACATCTCCTGACAGGAGCTCCAGGTCAACATGTGACCTCTGTGATGCTGACATGCTGCTCATGTTAAAGCCAACGGGATATTAAACAAGAGTAAATGTGTCTCTACACTCTTAAAAATAATCCCCTTTGATGGCTACATAAAGAGCCCTTTAACATCCGTGCAACCTTTCTAAAGTTATTTAAAAGGTTATTAAAATGTTCTTCACACTTACAAAAAAATGATATTTTAAGAACTGATCGCTGAAAGGTTCTTTGAGGAACCACAATGCAAAAAAAATACTCTTACTTGGTATTTTGTCTTCTTTTCTAGAGCAAATATTTAAACATTCAGAAGCCTCTGGCACTCTTGGGTTATTTTTGACTGAGGTTTTTATGATTTTTTTACTTCATCTGAATGGTACGAAACCTGGTAAAGGTTTTGGCACTTGCTATGTGAACACACACACACACACACACACACACACACACACACACACACACACACACACACACACACACACACACACACACACACACACACACACACACACACACACACACACACACACACACGATTTGAGAAGGTTAAATGGTCCTGGAAGAAAAACAAGTCCTGCTTGTGCTGTTCTTTCGTGGTGAAATATGATCGCATTGAGAAATGAATGAGAAGTGAATTTCATCTAGTGGAAGCGTTTGGTACTGCACCCAAACAAACTCTTACCGAACGCTCATTTTTTCAGATATCAACCTCAAATTTGGAACACAACTTCATTAGATTTTCTAGCAGTTTCAGAGACAAACAAGTTTTGAAAAATGTATATTTCATATAAAATCTGAAATTACTATTTTTTTGCATTTTTCTTAACAATAAACTTTTAACTTCCATAACTTTTTTTTTTTACTTTAACTTTTTTTTTTTTCACTGCAGAAATAATCTGCCAAATATCTTCTTATAAATAGTGACAAAATTTCAGAAAAAAAAAAGATTAAATAATTTAATTTTTAAGTCTATGCTCAAAAAGTAGCTACCAGGTATAAAAAAAATGGACTATAACTACGGCATAAATATAATTTAGTACCATAAAATCCCCTAAAAATACAAAATATTAAATAGAAAACATTATCAAAGTAAAATATAATACTTACATTTCATTAAAGTTAAAAAAACGCTAATTTTTGACTGCACACGAGGAGCACCAGAGGATCTAGATGCATTTACTAATTAATTTACTAATGTAATGTAATGCAAAATGTCTTAAGATCTTACGTCTTGTTTCCTGGAAAAAGTCTACCAAAATTAAATGAGTTTAGGCTTTAAAAAAAACATATCTGCCGATGGGGTCAGAAAAATAAACTTAATCCAAAGGGAAAACAAGTTTATTTTTCTCACCCCACTGGAAGAAATTTTTTCTTGTTTGAAACAAAACTCACTCAATTTTGATTTTTTTTTTCAGAAATCAAAACTTAATATCTTAATTTTGCTTCTCTAGTAAATGTATCTTGATGTATCTTAAGAATGTTTAGATATTTGTACTAGAAAACAAGACTAGAAACAGTAAAAATCATTTTTGCAATGTAAAAAATGGTTCTTCTATGGTTTTGCTGCAAACAGCCTTTTGAAACCTTTATTTTTTTATCATATACATTAAGGTGGTTGACTTTTGAAAACTTTGTGAAGGTTTGATTCTAGAGCCGGCGCTGATGTTTCCTCTCGTGAGTTTTGAACAAGGAGAGCTGGAACTGAGCAAGTGTTCACTGACTGTTGTGCAACACCTCCGTCATCAATGTAAGCTTTGTTTGAGGAGCACAGAGACTCTCACAGCTCTAATCAACTCTACTTAACCATGTTCTGGGGTCAAATTTGTGAACTGAAATAAAAATAACATCTCTATGAAATGCCCCCATTCAGATTAAGTAAACGTGTGTGTGTGTGTGTGTGAGTGTGTGTGAGCGTGTGTGTGTGTGAGTGAGTGTGTGTGTGTGTGTGTGTGTGTGTGTGTGTGAGTGAGTGAGTGAGTGAGTGTGTGTGTGTGTGTGTGTGAGCATGTGTGTGTGTGTGTGTGAGTGTGTGTGAGCGTGAGCGTGAGCGTGTGTGTGTGTGTGTATGTGTGTGTGTGTGTGAGCGTGTGTGTGTGTGAGCGTGTGAGTGTGTGTGTGTGTGAGAGTGAGTGAGTGAGTGAGTGTGTGTGTGTGTGTGTGTGTGAGCATGTGTGTGTGTGTGTGTGAGTGTGTGTGAGCGTGAGCGTGAGCGTGTGTGTGTGTATGTGTGTGTGTGTGAGCGTGTGTGTGTGTTGATCGTATGCTTGAATGTAAAGCAAACACAGGCACAAGGTCTTTACTCTGAGCTGCTGATGTTTTTCAGTTTCAAACAAACAAGCGATTAAAAGAATCTCAAGCATCTTGACTGCTCTTGCTGCGGTAAAATGCGCCTGAATTTGTGGGAGTTAAACCCTTCTGACGTAATAATCTGTGCTTTATTACTTTGAAGGATGATTACAGATGAGCTTATGATTCCTAAAACCACGTCAATGGAAGCAGCTCGCGTGTGTGTGTGTGTGTGTGTGTGTGTGTGTGTGCGTCAGTGGTTGGTTGTTACAGTGTGAAGAAACATGTTAAAGGTCCTGCAGATGTTCCCTCAAAAACCACTGTGATGAAACCCTTCAAGCTTTATTTTAAAGCATAGCCACCACAATATCAGACTTTAACACCTCTTTTTACTTTGAGCTCATTCTGAGTGTCACGTCTCACGGGAAGCAAGGAAGCCAGGAACGAGGAGACGAGAAATTCACGAAATGAAAGTCTTTAATAATCCAAATAGGGAACATAGAGCACATGAAGACATTCAAGGACCGACAAACACTGACTGAAAGGACTGGGGCTTATAAAGACAGGGAAATCAAGGAGCAAACGAGATGAATAAATACAAAACAGGTGATAAGAATAAATGATGATTACCTAATGACAGGAAAAACCAAATAAGGGCAAAACGGAACTAAACAAGAACACACCCACGTGACAGATCACCCCCCCCCCTCCCGGTAGGCGCGTCCCGCGCCGTAACAGTTCTACCGGGGAGGGGGGGGGGGGCGCCCTGGAGGCCGGTACAGGGCAGGATACTGGAGAGGCCCCAGGGAGGAACAAGAGACTCGAGGGACCATGGCGGGTCAGGGGTCTCAGGCGGCTATGGCGGGTCAGGGGAGTCCGGCGGCCATGGTGGGTCAGGGGAGAGACAGGAGGGACCCGGAGCAGGAGGAGCACAGCTGGACCCAGGCCACAGCCATAACGGTGGCCCACGGTGGAGCCGATGGAGGGAGGAGCCATGGAGGAGGAATGGCCGCCGACTACAGGGGGCCGACCCATGGTGGCGGAGCAGGTGGAGGAGGAGCCCGAGGTGGAGACGGAGAGACGAAGAGCAAGGGCGACGGAGAGGATCCGAAGGTCCTAGGTGGAGCAGATGGTGCCAGCGACCGACGCGGAGGCGTGGATCCGGGAGGCCGCGGTGGAGCCGGAGCGACAGAGGAGAGAGGAGGAGCCGAGGGGATGAAGGAGCCTGACGGAGCCGGAGGGACGAAGGGACGAGGCGAAGCCGGAGGAGTGGAGTCCCGAGGTGCAGGATGGTCGACGCCAGACCAAGGCGGAGCCGGATGGACGAGGGAGCCCGGCGGAGCTAGTGGACTGCCGGGCCACGGTGGAGAGGAGGGAGCTAGGAGCCATGGTGGAGCCGACGGGTCAACAGGCCGAGGCGGAGTCCGGGCCTCGGAAGCGGAATCGAGGGAAACTCCGACCACGGCAACGCTGGAGGATGGTATTCCCGCCGAGCTCGCACCACATAGATGGTGGGCTGAGGGCGAGCAGAGGGGCTGCCAGACGACAGCTGTGGAGGAGGCAGGAGTGGGTGGGAGGGCGGGAATTTGAGAGCCTCCAGACTTCCAGGGCTGACCTCAGGAATGGGAACCGACACTGGAGTGCGCTGTCGAGGAGCAGGCACTGGAGAGCGCTCTGGAGGAGCGGGCACAGGAGGGCATTTTCGGGGAGCGAGCACAGGAGGGCGCTCTGGAGGAGCAAAGCTGGCTGGGACCAGCGGGGACAAAGGAGACTCTGGAGGCGATGGAGGTCTGGACTTGGGATCTGTGGCCCTCCCTGGTAGAGGTCTGCAAGCCCATCGGGACCCGACAGGGCCCGACACGCTGAGTCCATTCGGGCCGGGCTCGGGCCATTTTTTTTCATATATAGAAGCAGAAGTATATACTAATATATAGAAGGTGAAGTATATACTAATATATAGAAGGTGAAGTATATACTAATATATAGAAGCAGAAGTATATACTAATATATAGAAGGTGAAGTATATACTAATATATAGAAGAAGAAGTATATACTAATATACAGAAGGTGAAGTATATATTAATATATAGAAGCAGAAGTATATACTAATATATAGAAGGTGAAGTATATACTAATATATAGAAGGTGAAGTATATACTAATATACAGAAGCAGAAGTACATACTAATATATAGAAGGTGAAGTATATGTTAATATATAGAAGCAGAAGTATATACTAATATACAGAAGGTGAAGTATATACTAATATATAGAAGGTGAAGTATATATTAATATATAGAAGCAGAAGTATATACTAATATATAGAAGGTGAAGTATATACTAATATATAGAAGGTGAAGTATATACTAATATATAGAAGGAGAAGTATATACTAATATATAGAAGGTGAAGTATATACTAATATATAGAAGGTGAAGTATATACTAATATATAGAAGGTGAAGTATATACTATACTAAGTATATATAAAACAACATTGTGCATGTCTTTTTATTGACTTATCAAAGGCCTTCGATACTGTGGATCACAACATATTATTAGATAGGCTTAGATGGGTAGGACTATCAGAACATGTTATTTTATGGTTCACTGCTTACTTAAAGGGTAGAACCCAATGTGTCCAGGTGGAAGGTGTTCAGTCAGATCTTTTGGAGGTTGTCAAGGGAGTTCCACAAGGATCTGTGCTGGGACCATTATTATTCAGTATATATATAAATTGCCTTGATTTTAATATTGATAAAGCAAGGTTCCATTTCTACGCAGATGATACTATTGTATACTGTTCAGCTCCCTCTAAGCAACAATCAGTGACTGCATTGCAGTCTGTTTTTGATATTATCCAAAACAGGTTTCGTGCTTTAAAGTTGCTTTTAAATGTTGAAAAAACTAAATGTATGTTATTTTCATATTCTAGAACTTCTTTAGAGAATTCTATTGTTCTTCAGAGTTCTCAGGGGAGCCAAGTTACCTCAGTGCCAGAGTACAAATATCTGGGTATTATCATCGATAACAAATTACGTTTTAGTTCACACATTAAGTATCTGAGTAAAAAAATAAAGAAGAAGTTAGGGTTTTATTTCAGAAATAAGTCATGTTTCCCATTTAAGGTGAGGAAAAAATAAGTGTCTGCTACATTTCTACCGATTCTCGATTATAGGGATGTGGTTTACCAGCATGCCCCCTCTTATCTTCTTTCTTCCTTGGATGCTTTGTACCACGGTGCTCTGAGATTTATAACTGACTGTAAATTTACAACGCATCACTGTGAATTATATGAAAGAGTTGCTTGGCCTCCTTTGAGAATTCGGAGAAAAATGCACTGGCACTTGTTGATATATAAGGCAATTTTGGGTCATTTGCCAAATTATCTATGTTGTTTTATACAAAGAACTTTGTTTGGAAATTATTCATTACGTTCTCAATCAAATTATAATCTCTGTGTGAGCTTTGTCAGAACTGAGCTTGGTAAAACCTCTTTTAAATATGCTGCCGCCTCTGATTGGAACCTTCTCCAAAAGGAGATGAAGTTACAAAACTTGGTGTCTTATAATTATTTTAAGTCCTTACTATGTAATCTAGAGAGCAACTTAACGGTGTGTAATTGTTTTAACTGGTTATATGTTGGTTTGTAATGTTTGTTGTAACTATGTTGTTTATTTGTATAAGCAAACTCGGCTGCCTATCTTGGCCAGGACACTCCTGGAAAAGAGATTTTAATCTCAGTGAGTCTTTTTCCTGGTTAAATAAAGGTATATATACTAATATATAGAAGGAGAAGTATATACTAATATATAGAAGGTGAAGTATATACTAATATACAGAAGGTGAAGTATATACTAATATATAGAAGGTGAAGTATATACTAATATACAGAAGGAGAAGTATATACTAATATATAGAAGGTGAAGTATATACTAATATATAGAAGCAGAAGTATATACTAATATATAGAAGGTGAAGTATATACTAATATACAGAAGGAGAAGTATATACTAATATACAGAAGGTGAAGTATATATTAATATATAGAAGGTGAAGTATATACTAATATATAGAAGGTGAAGTATATACTAATATATAGAAGGTGAAGTATATACTTATAGAATGGTGAAGTATATACTTAATATATAAGAAGGTTGAAGTATATACTAATTTTTATACAGAATGGTTGAAGTATATACTAATATACAGAAGTGTGAAGTATTATTAATATATAGAAGAGTGAAGTATATACTAATATATAGAAGGTGAAGTATATACTAATATACAGAAGGTGAAGTATATACTTAATATATAGATAGGTGAAGTCTATATTAACTAATATATAAAGGTGTAAGTATATAACTAATATATAGAAGGTTGAAGTATATACTAATATATTTATTGAAGCAGAAGTACTATACTAGATATATAGAAAGGTGTAAGTATATACTAATATACAGAAGGTGAAGTATATACTAATATATAGAAGGTAGAAGTATATACTAATATATAGAAGGTGAAGTATATACTAATATACAGAAGGTGAAGTATATATTAATATATAGAAGGTGAAGTATATACTAATATATAGAAGGTGAAGTATATACTAATATATAGAAGCAGAAGTATATACTAATATATAGAAGGTGAAGTATATACTAATATATAGAAGGTGAAGTATATACTAATATATAGAAGCAGAAGTATATACTAATATATAGAAGCAGAAGTATATACTAATATATAGAAGGTGAAGTATATACTAATATATAGAAGCAGAAGTATATACTAATATATAGAAGGTGAAGTATATACTAATATATAGAAGGTGAAGTATATACTAATATATAGAAGGTGAAGTATATACTAATATATAGAAGCAGAAGTATATACTAATATATAGAAGCAGAAGTATATACTAATATATAGAAGGTGAAGTATATACTAATATATAGAAGGTGAAGTATATACTAATATATAGAAGGTGAAGTATATACTAATATATAGAAGGTGAAGTATATACTAATATATAGAAGGTGAAGTATATACTAATATATAGAAGGTGAAGTATATACTAATATATAGAAGGTGAAGTATATACTAATATATAGAAGCAGAAGTATATACTAATATATAGAAGGTGAAGTATATACTAATATATAGAAGGTGAAGTATATACTAATATATAGAAGCAGAAGTATATACTAATATATAGAAGGGAAGTATATACTAATATATAGAAGGTAGAAGTATATACTAATATATAGAAGCAGAAGTATATACTAATATATAGAAGGTGAAGTATATACTAATATATAGAAGCAGAAGTATATACTAATATATAGAAGGTGAAGTATATACTAATATATAGAAGCAGAAGTATATACTAATATATAGAAGGTGAAGTATATACTAATATATAGAAGCAGAAGTATATACTAATATATAGAAGGTGAAGTATATACTAATATATAGAAGGTGAAGTATATACTAATATATAGAAGGTGAAGTATATACTAATATACAGAAGGTGAAGTATATACTAATATATAGAAGCAGAAGTATATACTAATATATAGAAGGTGAAGTATATACTAATATATAGAAGGTGAAGTATATACTAATATATAGAAGGTGAAGTATATACTAATATATAGAAGCAGAAGTATATACTAATATATAGAAGCAGAAGTATATACTAATATATAGAAGGTGAAGTATATACTAATATATAGAAGCAGAAGTATATACTAATATATAGAAGCAGAAGTATATACTAATATATAGAAGGTAAAGTATATACTAATATATAGAAGCAGAAGTATATACTAATATATAGAAGGTGAAGTATATACTAATATATAGAAGCAGAAGTATATACTAATATATAGAAGGTGAAGTATATACTAATATATAGAAGGTGAAGTATATACTAATATGTAGAAGGTGAAGTATATACTAATATACAGAAGGTGAAGTATATACTAATATATAGAAGCAGAAGTATATACTAATATACAGAAGCTGCACAGAGTCATTCACACAAACACTAAACACCATCATGATATTTAAATAATGCAATAAACTTTCATTAAACAACAGAAGATGTAACATAAAGCCCAAATGTACATAACTGATAACAAAAACTATTAAAAACATGATTATTTAAACAAAATACTTTCAAATGTGGAGTGTCACGCAGGGAATATCAGTTTACAGTTTTTGACTGTAAATTATACATTGATTTGTACAATTAACAGCGTTTTACTGTAAAATTACATGAAATGTGTGGTTAGATCTTTTACAGTTTTTTCCTGTATATAGTACGGGAACATAGTAGCGTTTGTACAAAATTTTACAGTTAAAATTACACTTATTTTTTACAGTGTAGGTGGCGGAAATGCACTCTAAGTTAGTTTGTTATAAGTTAGTATTTTTCCTCTAAGATGAAAGAAGATGAGAGCGCCTCACCGTCCCGAACAGTCGTCCGTCCGCGCTCATGGCGAGGTAACGGTTAGCACAGATCCCTTTGATCACCACTTCACCGACGGCCGTGGCCTGGAGCTGCAGCCGAACTACAGAGAACAAACACACAAACTCAGTCAAAAGCAGTGCTTCACTAACAAGTCCATACTCCGTTCCACAGCGGGTCGATCCGGTACTCGCTGATAAACGGCTGCTTCCAAACGCTCTCTTGTTTGTGTGCGCACTCTGTGAAGTGCATCAATGGTTTCTATTTACAACTGTGTATCTTCCACATCAAATTCTTCTAGAATGTTACTAACAACATATTTCTGCCTCATAGGTTGACCAAAATCCACATTGGATCTCAGTCAGAAGTTATTACAAACACTCAATAGTGACTAACAGTGACATTCAAGTAGAAGTGTTGTATTAATCTCATTAATTGTCATGTGTAGCTTAAAGCTAATTGTAATTTCTCCGTTTCCCATATATGATTAGATTTCATTATGTATATTATCAAATCAAATAAGTTTGTAAGGAACTATACTAAAAATATTTTTAATTATAGTAATATAATGTAGCACATGCTGATCAGAGGGATGTAATGCAGGAGTAAAGTAATACACAACAGTGCTCAGATCATCTTTTTTCTTGACAAAATCAATATAATGTAATATTTCTATCTGCTGAATGTAAGCTTTTCCATATTCCAAGCTCACCTGCTGCACTGGAGACATTACATGCAAATTATGAAAATAAATCTAGGAATTATTTGATTGTTAGATTTTAAATCAGCGGGTCGAGGCATCAAAAGTAACTAAGCTGTTTTATGGATGGTGACTGTAATATTATTACTGAAATCTTATTAGTAATTAGTTACACTACTAGTTACTGCAAAAAGTAATATTATTACAGTAACTAAGTTACTAGTAACTAGTTACTGCCCAACACTGCAATTCACCTACTTATACTATGCCCCAAAGTATGTACTCTTTTTGTGAAGAAAAAGTACATACTTTTGAGTATGTAGCAGAATAGTATGCAAGCTTTGGTACATACTACTACTACGCTCTGTTGCTTAGTTACACATTCTGTCACTGTTTAAACTGCACTGTCAATCATCTTGTCATAGTTAACAAAATCCATATTTTGTTTAATTTAATTACCTATTGGAGAGAAATGAAGAGGCACGTTTATCTGCCAGTCGCGGGTCTATAATGCCTTCCTATGTTTGCATAATGATGCATTTAATAGTTAATGATCAAACGTATCATTATAAAAGTTTACAATGTTGCTACAGATGAAATATAAAAGGCATAACATTAAATAAATATTTTTAATCAAGTTAGACATTGATTATTTATCACTCAAACCCCTTTCGCTGCCTGTCCGCCGGGCTCGCATATCCGCCATGTTTGTAGTTTTTAAACACTTTTATGCGTGTTTGTAGTTCTAATCGAATCCTCGTCCAGTTGTGGCTAGAAGGGATACAGCTACGACCGGAAACTAACAAGTAAATTTAATTTTCTACCTATTAGATTGTGTTTTATTCATATCTACACCTACCCCAGCCCTAAACCTACCCCTTACAATAATGCAAACATAGCAATTATTGTTGTACAGTAGGGATGGGTGATATCTTATAGTTTGCAATTTACCGGTAAAAATTCTCCCCACGATAAGAATGAGTCTTAACGATAAAGTTTAAGGTGGACGTGAAATTGAGGAGGAGTTTATCGCTAAAGGATGAGCTCCTTCTACGATCTGGAACTGGTTTGTTCAGGGCCGTACAGTACACAAACAATCAGTCTGAGCCTTGAATAAATGTATTACAGTAACAGTTTTGCATGTGTATGAGCTTGTTTACAAACCTGTTGTCCAACAACGATATCATTTATTGACATGCTTCTTCTCCAAATTAACTTCATAACATCAGTCGAGTGTTTGAAATAACTTTTTGTGATCAGACATGGTTGTTTCATATCACGGAATGAGGCAGAAATCATACTATTTTATAGTATTGTATACAGTGATGTCGATTAGCATTGCATTATCAATATACTTTATCCATATAAAAACACCCAAGATTGCTTGAAGAACACAGATACACCATATATTGTCGCAACCGTATGTTTCAAGTTTCCTCAGTTAAAATGTCTCTATCTGCATGTTATTCAGTGATAACTGGATACTTTTGTCCATATTAGGGATTTCCTGAAGCATCTTCAGTGCTATTACTTCTGCGATGCATGTGTGTAGTTTCTGCTCAAGAGCGCCCTCCGGCTTCCAGGATGAATTAAACACTCATTACATTACATGTGTGCTCAGTAATGCTCACAACACCAGGGTAAAACCAGGAAAGATAATACTTTTCTCTAAAGAAACTGTCTTTTTAGTCTCTTAGTGGATGCATAAGATTCCCTGAATTATCATTGTTGATGTCGTTATCGCAATAAATACCAGAAATTATCGTGATATATTTTTAAGCCTATATCGCTCATCCCTATTGTAAAGTGTGACAAAAATTACACTATATTGATGTGTGCATGCCCAGTAGCCACACTGTAAAAAAAAAAAAAAATAAGCAAGATTTTTGACTTATTTTTTAGGAGATTTTTGAGTTTTCTCAACTTGCTGTTTTAAAGGAACACTCCACTTTTTTTGAAAATATGCATATAGATATCGATATAGATAGATCTGCATCACAAATGCATGAGTTGCTTTATGGTTCTTTCCAGATTAAAAAGGTTTCACAGATGATTTTCTAAGCTGTTGTTGTGATGACACAATCCGTTTGGATGTTTGTATTGGGATCATGATGAGAAAGTGTGTGTGATTAATGAGTTTGTCGTCAGCTGATGAGTGGCGTCATTCATTCAGTGTTTATGTCTACAGCAGTCCTGACTAATGCAGACGCGCTCAACAAAACACCAACACTGTGTGTTTGGAAGTACTGTACCAGATCAGATTTGACCCAAAAAGAGAGTTAAATCTGACAGAACCTCCATTAGAAGACACTGAGAAATATCTTCATCAGACATATACATAATATACTTATTTATATGCTTCATATTTGCAATGGAAGTCTGTGTGTTAAAGCATTCCAGAGTCAATAAACTAATAACACTATATGTGTCCCTGGAGCACAAAAGCAGTCATAAGTAACACAGGTATATTTGTAGCAATAGACAACAATACATTGTATGGCTCAAAATTATACATTTTTCTTTTATGACAAATATCATTAGGATATTAATATCATGTTTCATGAAGATATTTAGTAAATGTCCTACCGTAAATATATCAAAACTTAATTTTTGACTAGTAATATGCATTGCTAAGAACTTCATTTGAACAACTTTAAAGTGATTTTCTCAATATTTAGATTTTTTTGCACCCTCAGATTCCAGATTTTCAAATAGTTGTATCTCAGCCAAATATTGTCCTATCATAACAAACCATACATCAATGGAAAGATTATTTATTCAGCTTTCATATGATGCATAAATCTCAATTTCAAAAAATTGACCCTTATGACTGGTTATGTGCTCAAGGATCACATATGGTTCCATTTGTTAACATTAATTAAACTGAACTACTATGCAACATACTTCTGAAGCATCTTAGTTAATGTTCAACATTACCAACACATAATTAATCAGAAGTTGCATCTGTTCATATTATTAACTGGATCTGAGCTGACATGAAAAACAGCTAACAGTTGTATTTTTATCAAAGCTAACAAATGTATTGCTCATTGTTAGTTAATGCATTAATTTTTGCATTATTGTAAATGTTACCAGTAAAGTTTTCAACAGTAGCACATCTTGTTGATTCCCCTCAGAAATGATGTAAACTAAAGAGAGACAATCACAGAGGTTCAGCTCAGAATAACTGAAGCGTGAGGTGGGCGGGGCTTGTCACTTGTCACTCAACGGTTGCCCTTAACAACAGGATCTTTAAACCTTAACCATGAGTCTAAACTAAAGAGATCATTGTTTCAGTTTCTATTTTGACTAAAACTGAACTTATAAGGAGAACATTTACTCTTCATTTACACACACTCACCAGTCTTTATAACAGTTTTAATATGTTGAAAAAAAAACATGATGTAATACTTCTCAAAACTGAACACAATTAAAGTCTGTGAACTCCTGAACTATGTGTGTTCATTTTTTTTTTAAGAGACATAACCTTAAAAATAAAAGTCACATATTTTGCTTTCAGATCATTTGGGACCCAAGTACTGTATATGAAACACCACTAAGTGTCAAAAATACTTTCTATCAAATTATCTATGAACTTCTATTAGTGTCAAAAAGCTTTAGTAAAATATATTTCACCTTTCTCCATATCTCACACACTTTTGGGACTGAATTTAGTTGATAACCACCGACAGATGAACCATTGCAGTAAAAAAACTGAGCACTTTTTTAATCTGAAAGTGAACGTTTATGCAAGTAAAAGTACTTTATTCTGTTTGAAAAGCTTTCAGACTGACATTGTTTTGATGTTAGTTCGGACTGTTTCTGAGCGATCAGTGATAAATCCCATTAAAAAAATTCCATTCATTCCAATGTGGCTGATATTGGTAATTCTCAAATTATATGTTCTTATACATTTCATACAATGATATTTAAATAAAACAAAACCTCTCACCAATATTGAATATATATATATATACACTGCCCTCCAAAAGTTTGGAAACACTGGCAAAGTGTGGTTTTGGATGATATCAGCATAAATCCTTATTATTTTTTGGTGCAAATACTGTACATAAAGTAACTTGACATTATCATTGAAGACCAGCAATAATAATTTTCATTTTGATTACATAATAATGTCAATATATACATGTCAAAGTCAGACGTGCTGTGATGCCTGGTCACTGGTTTAAACTTGGCCTTTGGCTCAGCACACCTTAATCGCTTCAACAATTGATTACCAATTAAGTTTAGAATACAATGAACCAATTAGAACACAATTTAGGTCAGATAGTTTACAAATATTACATTTAAAAAAAAAAAAAATTCTATGTATAAACTGTTTATGTAATAAAATATGTTTTCGTAGATTGTGTTGTCCCTTATCAGTGCAAAATTATCACAAATTAAAAAGGATTCATGCCAATATTGTCCAAAACCCCACTTTTCTAGAGCGTTTCCAAACTTTTGGAGGGCAGTGTGTATATATATATATATATTTTTTTTTTTTTTGTGGTTTGTGATTGATTTAAAATGTCAAAGAATTTCTCATTTTTAATGAATAAATAAGGTGTAAGTGCAGTGGCAACACTGAAAACTTAGCATTTTTTCACATTCACTCATTAATGAGAAGTTTCTGATCAGCTACAATATGTGAAAAATGCGTATAAATAGCGTATAAATAGTACGCAAATACAAACAGAAAATCGTGCTATTGATATGCAGAAATTGACTTAGGCGCGCGTGCATATGATATGAAGGGCATATAATACGCAGTTTTCGCGTGCATATGATCCGCATCTACCCCACATCCATAATCATACCCATTGCGTATCATATGCACGCCAAAGTCAATTTCTGCGTATAAATAGTACGCCAAATCGACACATTAACTCGTGCTATTGATACGCACTTTCTTGAAATCGGGTTAAAAATACTAACGACTGGTCCCAAACAGACCCTGAAAGTTCAGATTTTGAATGCATTATAAGGTTAAAAGACCAGATCGCTCTGAATGAACTAGTTCATAACTTTGAGAACATTAGAGACGCTTTCTGAAAACAACAAGAACTCAGAGACTGAAGGTGGACCTGGAAATCTATCATCATCATCATCATCATCAGGGCCTGATTTTCATCTGTGCTCCACATCAGACTCATAAAGAGTCTTTGTAGGCTCTGGATCGTCTGTTTTTCCGCGGAAGAAGAACAGAACAGATGCACTCACTGTGCGGGTCGCGCTTCTCGCGGATGCCGTCCACTCGACCGTCGGGATGGATCCGGAGGAAGAAGCCGCCGTTCTTGCAGTAAAGCCGCTTGGGCTCCTTGAAGTTCACCGGAGGAAAGCCTCCGCTGGCGCCGTCCTCCGGTAAAGCGGGGAGCGTGGTGATTCCTCCCGCCGCCATCTCTCGCTCTCTCGGTTTCTCCGTCTCCGGAGCCCCTCCGCGGCCTCCCCGCGCCTCCTCCCCCGTCTCTCCCGTCTCCCTCCGCCGCCCCGCGGAGCCACGGAGCCTCATTACAGCGCGGAGAAACTCTTCAAGCTGCGGGACACTGTCTCCGACCGCAGAGAGAGAGAGCTGAAGATGAAGTGTGTGCTGGAGTGGAGGATCTCTCTCTCTCTCTCTCTCTCTCTCTCTCTCTCTCTCCCTCTCTCCCTCCGTTGGGCCCCTGACCGCATTATTCCCTCAACATAACAGAGAGACAGAGAGAGAGAGGAAATAGTCCATCTCATTCACAAATACACAACAAAATGTGTTTATGACCAATGAGCCCAAAATGATTTAAGAAACATACCCAGCACCACTCCTGATGCTGATACAAAGATATTTTGTTATGTGCCTTTGCTATTTCTGTTAGTTTATAATTTTTATTATTATTATATATTATTTAATATTTTTAAATCACTTTATTTTATTTTAATTAGTTGCTAAGGCAAAATATGTTTTTCATCTAATGTTTGTATTTCATTGTAGTTTAATTTCAATACCAAAAATGATATTTATTTATTAAAGTTTTTAAAGATTAATTTTTTGTTAAATAATTTAGCAATTAGTTTAGTTTAATCACTGTTATTGTTTTTATGCATTCTCTCTCTCTCTCTCTCTCTCTCTATATATATATATATATGTAGCTTTATTTTATTTTGGTTTTAATTTTAATAATTTTGCTCATTAGCTTAAACTTACGTTATTTACCAAGGCAAAATTTCTTAATTTTCATGTAATATTTAGGCCTATTTTTCATTTTAGCTTTATTTCAGTGACCAAAATGATTTTTAATAGTTTACATTTTATGTGTTTTATTTTGTGTTTTTGTCATTAATTCATTAATGAATTAATTCTTCATTTAATTACACTAGTCAACATTTGAAGTGGATCAAAACCTTTCATCAAAGTTGTCCTAAATCCTAAAATGTAATATTCATATTTAATTTGAGCTTAATTTCAATGACCAAAAATCATTTTTAATAGTTTAAGTAAGTTTGTTATGTGCTTTTTTCATTTTAATTAGTTAAATATCAGCTTTATTTTATTTCTGTTTTAGTTTTAGCAACTAAAATGGCTAAAACTGAAATAAAAATATAAAATAATATGATATAATAAAAGAGTGAATTAATTGAAATATTTTTCTAACATTTACAGTGGATTTCAAAAGTTTATATATATACATACACACACACTGAAAAAAATATTAATTGAATTTACTAATTTTTTTAAGGTAAGTGGTTGCAATCAATTTATTTTTGCTACATTTAAATTTTTTTTTTTGCTGAAAATTAGTCAACTAAATTTGTTTAAATGTAGCTAAAATAAACTGATTGCAACCACTTACCTTAAAAAATTTGTATCATTTTTTTCAGTGTATATCTGATTTAAACTTGAGTGGAATATGTTGTTGATGTGGTCTGTGACGAGGAGCTCACTGTAAACATGTGGCTGTAATCTTCAGAACAGGACACAAGCACTTCCTGTAAGATCTCTGTGATCTCTCAGTTTCTCCTAGACTGCATGCAATTAATGAAGAGGATGAGATGAAATGCTTCTCAGATGTTTCTCCTGCAGTGACCACACATGTGGAGACTCAGAGATCCAGAGGAGATCTCAACAATGTCATCGACTGCTCAGGTTTGCCTGATATGCCTGATTCTCGATATGAACTCAAATATTTCTCATCTGATGATCAGAGCTGCTCTACACTCAATTTATCACATTATACTGGATGACCTCCGGTGACCTTCCAGGAGAAAAGCCCTTGCACACGTCACAGTGGTTTCTCATCACGGATCTCCAGTTTTAGAGAGAAGAACATCTGGGTTCAGAGGAGCGTTTGAGGGATTCCCATCACTGACCACATCACGTCTGTGAGCTGTGCTCTCGCTCCATCCGCTTTTATGATAATTAAAGAAGAACCCGATGACAAACCACAGTGACGCTGTAAAAGCTTCCATCCTCCCTCCTGCAAAACCAGCTTTAGTTTTAGCACAAACACAGCACGTGTCTGTCTTCAGACCGCTCAT
>JALXFT010001454.1:52500-55000 GCA_023376895.1 Aspiorhynchus laticeps | reverse complement strand
TGTGTGATGGACTGGCCATCTGTCCAGAGGGTTTATCTGACTATGACCCAGGGAAGGCTCCAGCCTCATGACCCTATATAGGACAAGCGCTAGGAACAATGTATGGAATAGATGGATGTATGGATGTTCAGTACTGTGAGGGTTATAGTCCTCCCTCTCTTTGCCCCCCCCACCACCAATGTGTCTTCCCTGATCCATGTTTACAAACAAAATCATTCTGAAGCCATCCGTTTATCAAAAGATAAGAAGAAAGGAAGAAGAAGAAGACTAAAAATAGTACATCTGGCTTGGCTTTCAGCTGAAATTGCATTTAGTTGTGTTTGGAATAATTATTATTCAATTTCATAATAAATATTCTGCTAAGATTTTATATTTCAATATAATTCCTGCAGAAATGTACAGTTTGCCATCGTTCTGGTTTAAATGTGCTTTTATCAGTTTTGTAAGCAGTGTGTTAGCATCTGAAAATGTGCTGAAAACAGTGTTTTGCAGGTTGTGGAGTATGAATGACTAAAGTGTTTGTGGATTTTGAGAAATGTGCTCATTGCATGCATTTTGCAATGAAAAATGATTCACAGTTTGGTCCACATAGACTTCTGTATCACTGAATGTGTGAACAGTTTTGAAAATGTGGCTTAAGTATTGAATAATGCTTGTTAGTGATTGAAAAATACTGTAAACAGAAGCGCGCTGCGTACTGAGTGTGTACTGCATAGATGTAAGATACCTAGACGCCTCATTTATTATGTCTATGGTGTAGTGCACTGGAGAGCAGCGGCCTCTGGCGGCGGGGGAATCAACTATGTTAGGGTGATTGCGTCATTTCCGCCGTTCGTCCTTCAGCGAGCCGCTGCTGTATCTCGTGACTGTCAGAGAGCATTTGCCATCGTTCGTGAGTTTATTAATGTGCTTTTATCATTTTGAAAGCAGTGTTAGCATCTGAAAATTCTGAAAACAGTGTTTTGACAGGTGTGGAGGATGAATGACTAGAAGTTTAGTGGGCATTTTGAGAAATGTGCTCATTGCATGCATTTTGCAATGAAAACATGATTCACGAGTTTGTCCAGATAGACTTCTGTATCACTGAATGTGTGAATCAGTTTGAACAATGTGGCTTAAGTATTGAATAATGCTTGTTAGTGATTGAAAAATACATGTAATACAAGCGCTGCGTATCTGAGTGTGTACTGCATAGATGTAGATACCTAGACGCCTACATTTATTATGTCTACTGTTGTAGTCGACACTGGATAGCACGGCCTCTGGCGCGGATATGATACTATGTTAGTGATTGCGTGATATCGCCGTTCGTCACTGTCATGCGAGCCGCTGCTGTATCAAGTGATCATGTCAGAGAGCAGCATGGCTTGAGTTTATTAATCCTGATAACTCACAGAAACAACTGCAGACATGTGGAGGATTCAGAGTTTAGTGGCATAGGTTCGAGTTTCAGTTATGGAACACTACGAGCTGCGATAATTATCTACACTGTTGTATCGACACTGATACATCGATATGATATATAATACACTGATATGATGTGCACTGTATGCGATTATGTGACACGTATCATCAAGAGGAGCATGACTTGAGTTGAATATGTGAATACCGAAGGACTGTCTTTGAATAAGTTCGTGAGGATAGTTTCGTTTCAGTGTGAACAGCTCGACATGCACACTGTCATGATATCACATATATATGACACACACTTTCACAGTCATTTGATTCATATTTAGGTGTTCACTTACACACACACGACAGCATGTCTCTCTTGATCTCATGAGGGAACACGTAACACACACACACACACTCTCTCTCTCATCACACACACACACACACACACAGACACACACACACACACACACACACACACAGACAGACACACACACACACACACACAGACACACACACACACACACATATTTAGACATGATTAAACATCCTTTTAAAATGTGAAAACCCTAACCCTTTTTTAAAAACATTTTTTTAATGATACTAGTATAAGGACACACAAGTGATTAATAAATGCAAGCAAAAATAAAATAAAAATCTCACTCCAAACTAAACTTAAAATGATTGTTATAGTGTGAACTAGGGCTGTGCGATATGACGATATATATCGGATGGACGAAATAAAAAATCTATCGTTTCATATTATGCTCTATCGTTTATTTCGTGGTGTCGCAAAATACATTGTTTACGCTCATACTTTTCATCATTTGGATGACTGCGATCTATGACCCCCTTGACCCCTTGACCCTTGGAGCACGATCAGCCAGGACAAACCGAGGGACTACATCTGTAGCATGGACACGTGTTTTAAGCACAGCCCTTTTAAAACGATTTTAAGCTGTTGAAACACAAACAACAGCGCTATATGTGTGTGCCGTCTCTGTTTCTGTGGCTTTGAACTATTACATAAACAACTATATGCATAAGAATCCCCGTCTTTGCAAGTATCCTCATAAACACAGTGATTTAGGTCTGAAGAGAGAATAAA
>JALXFT010001454.1:20000-47500 GCA_023376895.1 Aspiorhynchus laticeps | reverse complement strand
ATAAAATGTCTTTGAAACTGAAAAAAATAAATAATTGCATGCAAAATGTTTGACTTCGTTTTTAATACACTGCATGTTTTGCAATGGTTTTCTCCTCTTTCATTCGTTGATCTGTACTTACAAATACGCTTCCAGAGGTTTCATTTACGCTTCTAAAGTTTTCGTTTACGATTCTGAAGTTTTCGTTCGCCCTTCTGGCACAAATCTCTCGTGGGGGCGGGGCTAGCAGTGGTGTGTTCTCATTGGCTACTGAGTTTTTGATTGACAGCTTCTTGACCTGGAAGTGAAGACGTCAGTGTTGTGCCCCCAGTGTGGGTGTGAGCGTCTCTTAGCGGCTTCCTATTTCATTTTAATGATATAAAATAATATATAAATATTTTTATTATTATTATTTTATCAGTATTGTTCTGCTGCTACACTACATTGTTGAGATGATTTCTTAGGAATAGCACAGCGAATGATACCATCATCATCATCATCATCATCAATCATCGTCGTTATCAGGATACTCACGGTAAGTTGTCTTGATTTAGCCCAATCATTACTGGACCTGGTTATCTACATACAGTTATAGCCTTCAATTAGATAATATTTGCTTCGATTAGTTCATATTTCCCCCCAGCACACAAGAGTAATGTACAGTACTAAATGTACTGTATCTGACAATGACCGATGATATTTTACAAGTGCGCTGTCAATCACTGCACTGTCAACTTTGGCAATGTAAAGCCTTTTTAACCAGGCTTTTTCTGTGTCCAGATTTGACTAATAATAATGCAAAAATGGTCACTTCAGATGAACTTTTTTTGGGGGGGGGCTCTTACTCAAAACAAACTTTGACAAAAATTATAGTCTTTAATAATGCCTAAATATATATCCAAATGCTAAACCTTATACATACAAATAATTATGATTGAAATCAGTTTCCAGCCACTATACACAGTCATGGATATATATAGGGCTATACAGCCATCTAGTGGTTACACAACGGTATTACAGATGATAAATGGTGCCTAATTGTGATGTATTTATTACTAAGTTAAAATTACTAATATATATCAAATTAAATAATTATATTGTGTATTTATTTGTTTGAAATATTTTAAGTTTGAAATGTGTCATGGGAGTTCAAAGCAGCTGGTATTGTTAGACTATAATGCATCTTTCTCAATTTCCAGGGAGTGGAGCAACCTTTCCATAAACAAACTTCTGATGCTGACCCAGAGGATGCAGTGGTAGTACCAGAGATCCATTGCCCTCATCAGACAAGAATCTGATTTTGTTCAGACACATCACCTTTGAACGACTGGGATCTTGATCTTCAAACACCTGATGTTATGCAAATATTTTAATTTCTTTGGAGCTCTAGATTAAAACAAACAGTTCACACGTACACAAGAGGTTGCACTTTATTCTTATTAGTCTATGCTGATCTTGAATTAGCATACCAACAGCATATGATTGTTAAGGGGATAGTTCACCCAAAAATAAAACTTCTCTCATCTTTTACTCACCCTCATGCTGTCCCAAATGCATATTACTTTCTTTCTACTGGACAGGTAAACACAAATTAAGATTTTTAGGCAAATAATCCATCTTTGTGAGTCCTAAAGATGCTTTAAAAACCACACACAGTGACCGTGACAGTAATCCATCTGACCTTAGTGGTTAAAAATTAAAACAACAGATAAAAAAAACACTAATAATTTAAACTTTTGAATATTAACAATCGCTTCCGTTCAGCTGTCATACGTGCATGGGTTACAATCCACTTGTGTCATTTGGATTCTCAGAGATGGATTATTTTCTTAAAAATCTTTGTGTTTATGTCAAGAAAGAAAGTCATAAACATCTGGAATGGCATAAAGGTGAGTAAATAATTATAGAATTTTTATTTTTTTGGATGGACTATCTCCATAAAGACTGATATTGCACTCCATTACATAACATACTCATTCACTGTTTTGTAACTTATACTGTAACAGGAACTGTTGAAAGGATCATTGCAGTGTTTCAAACATATAATGAATTTTAAACATATTCTGTATATTATGTTGTGCATTTTGTGTAGTAATGTAAATGATGAGAATACAGTGCATTACATGTATACTATGCAGTTAGTGTTTTGTGGATTCTGGTCTTTCCCGTCACAACATAATTGCATCCAAGTCTTTCACTTTGATACTTGTGTATATGCTATAGTGACAATAAAGAATGTACATTTATTTGAATTATTTCATATTTAATTTACATTCATTCAACAGGTTTATAAAAGTCACAATTGAAAGAGTTGATGATTGTTAAAAATGTATTTCCAATTTTAAATGTTAGATGATAATGTTAACTAAATAAAATAACTAAACAAAATTATCAGAATGATAAAAACAATTGGCAGCAAGAACATTGTTTTGTGTGGAATATGTAATAAAATGAGCTGATTGTCAGGTTGGAGTGAGACTTTCTTGACGTCTGAATATATCACACATATATATGATAGTATTATCTTTCAAATGTAACAGCTCAACCTAATTAGACCCTACAATGCAAAAGAATCATGAGCAATAAACAAATATCCTACGAGAACATTGGACATTATACAATATTTCCAGTATTATATACAGTACTTTAATAATGAACCCTCAGTATGATCTTTTTCTCTCGCGCTCCTAAAAGCTTATGTTGACAGAATAGTAGAAACAGATAAATACAGACTGAATTCAAAAACAAAACTCCTAACTTTATATCATTAAAATGAAATAGGAAGCCGCTAAGAGACGCTCACACCCACACTGGGGGCACAACACTGACGTCTTCACTTCCAGGTCAAGATGCTGTCAATCAAAAACTCAGTAGCCAATGAGAACACACCGCTGCTAGCCCCGCCCCCACGAGAGATTTGTGCCAGAAGGGCGAACGAAAACTTCAGAATCGTAAACGAAAACTTTAGAAGCGTAAATGAAAACTTTGGAAGCGTATTTGTAAGTACAGATCAACGAATGAAAGAGGAGAACACCATTGCAAAACATGCAGTGTATTAAAAACGAAGTCAAACATTTTGCATGCAATTATTTATTTTTTCAGTTTCAAAGACATTTTATTCCGTTTTAATTTATATTTTCATACGTTTCTTGAAAAATCACATTCATTTTAATTGGCACATATCTGATCCCATAAACAAACACATCAATGGAAAGATTGATGATGTATAAATCTCAATTTTGAAAAATTGACCCTTATGACTGGTTTTGTGGTCCAGGGTCACATATTCTGATCTGTACAACAGCACTTTATATTTGCCTTGTTGTTTTTGTGTTGTATTTGACTATAATTAAAATTAATACAATAAAAAAAAAATACTATTACAGATTCATACAGTAGAGATGTGAAGCACAGACTGATCGACTCCATGCCACGCCGCATTGCTGCAGTAATTCAGACAAAAGGACCCCAACTAAGTATTGAGTGCTGTACATGTTCATACTTTTCAGTTGGCCAAGATTTCTAAAAATCCTTTCTTTGTATTGGTCTTAAGTAATATTCTAATTTTCTGAGATACTGAATTTGGGGTTTTCATTAGTTGTCAGTTATAATCATCAAAATTAAAAGAAATAAACACTTGAAATATATCAGTCTGTGTGGAATGAATGTATACATTATACAAGTTTCACTTTTTGAATGGAATTAGTGAAATAAATCAACTTTTTGATGATATTCTAATTATATGACCAGCACCTGTATATATTTTCTTTTTTTTTTTTCTTTTTTATTAATGTTGAAAACAGCAGAGTAGAATTTTCTTCAGGTTTCTTTGATTAATAGAAAGTTCAGAAGAACAGCATTTATCTGAAATAGAAATCTTTTGTAACATTTTAAATGTCTTTTTCATCAATGTTGATCAATTTAAAGCATCCTTGCTAAATAGAAGTAGCCTATTAATTTCTATAATTTCTTTCCCTATATATATACTGACTAAAAGCTTTTGAATGGTATAGTGTATAATGTTACAAAAGCTTTTTATTTCAGATAAATGCTGATCTTTGGATCTTTCTATTCATCAAAGAATACTGAACAAAAATGTACTCAACTGTTTTAAATATTGATAATAATAATAAATGTTTCTTGAAAAGCAAATCAGAATATTAGAATGATTTCTGAAGAATCATGTGACTGGAGTAAAAAAAAAAAATCAGCTACAGGTGCTACATTTTATTCTTTCCTACATTAAAGCACTTGAATACGACAAGTTCATAATCACAACTTCATAAGTGGGAAATAGGAAATTTCCGATAGCACATGAAGGCAGCATAAATCCATACAGTTGACCGTTGAGCTCCATCTCGTGCTCTGTTTGAACGGTCTCTAACGCAGCGCTGGGCTCAAATAATACATATCAAACTGTATTTTTATCGTTCTCCGGATAAGTTCAGCTCAGTACCGCATGGGAGAATATTTATTATAATATTTATGTGGAAAATACAGTGGAACTGCGTGTATTTCGAGGATTCATAGTGCCGCGAAAATAACACTGGCATACATATAACTGGCAAATACAGTGCTTTAAACCACACTTGTACTCTTCTTAGACAACATACGTAATTGTACACATATTAAATCAATAAATACAAATATTTACTTACCAAATTTGTTGATCGAGAAAGTTTCCCAACTTTGTGGAGAAGCTCATCAAGATGGCTGACGAACGTCTTCTGTCTGCAGTGATCTTCACAAGATCTCGCGATAAGTGACGTTGAGAACGTGACATCGTTATTGAATTGATTCAACACATTTTTTTAAGTTGCGGGGGCAAATACTCTAGTTCAGTCAACTTACAAACTAGTTGAGACAGTGAAAACTTAAAATGTTAAGTTGAATGAACAAATTCAGAAGCTGCAAGTTGTGTCAACTTAAAAAAAATTCATTCAAACAACTAAAATGCGAGATCATTTTTTACAGTGCAGGTATATTTGTAGCAATAGACAACAATACATTGTATGGGTCAAAATTATACATTTTACTTTTATGACAAAAATCATTAGGATATTAAGATCATGTTCCATGAAGATATTTTGTAAATGTCCTACCATAAATATATCAAAACTTAATTTTTGATTAGTAATATGCATTGCTAAGAACTTCATTTGAACAACTTTAAAGGTGATTTTCTCAATATTTAGATTTTTTTGCACCCTCAGATTCCAGATTTACAAATAGTTGTATCTCAGACAAATATTGTCCTATCATAACAAAACATACATCAATGGAAAGATTGATGATGTATAAATCTCAATTTTGAAAAATTGACCCTTATGACTGGTTTTGTGGTCCAGGGTCACATATTCTGATCTGTACAACAGCACTTTATATTTGCCTTGTTGTTTTTGTGTTGTATTTGACTATAATTAAAATTAATACAATAAAAAAAAAATACTATTACAGATTCATACAGTAGAGATGTGAAGCACTAACTCATGATTCTTGATTTTCTTACAGATGAAACAGTTTTTCCTGAACAACCGGAACCAGAGGTAATCATTCAGACTAGGGATCATTTAGACTGTTTCTGATTAAATAAAGCAGTAATTGATGTCATAAAACAATGAGTATGTTTTGATTTAAAGGTCAGAAGCTATAGCTTACATGAAAAAAAACCTCAAACATGACACTAGTAAATTAAATAATTTTATATATGCTGATTTATTCATTAATGTGTAATGTGTTTTATTTTTTAAACAAATCATAAGCTCTAAAAGATTTTCAGAATTTTTAAATCTTTTGTTTTAGACCATCAACAAATGTTAAATCGTAAAATAAAACGTTAGGGTTAACAGCATCTTTCTGAGGGAAAAATGCAGCGAATGATATATAGTTTATTTATAGTTATTTTCAAAGCTTCAAAAAACCCTGATTATTGTTTATTTAATTCTAACAAATAAGTTCTTGTTAAAAACTAACCAAAATTAAAAATATTTTGCTTATAATTTTTGCACAGAAGAGACTTGGTGTTGTTTCCAAACAAAAGGAAATATATCAGTATCGGCCAAAATGAGTTGAAAAATATCAGCATATCGGATATCGTGCATCCCTAGTTCAGACCAATTCAAAACTGAGCTGAATTAATCTCAGGGTTTCTACACGGTTTGGAAAAGTATGGAAAAATGAAAGCAGAGTATGGAAAAATATATTTGCATTTGCAGACTTTTGCCCCCATTTAGTTTTTTATAATAGAAAATTAAGAATTTAATGAAAATGAGTTTAGTAAATAAGTGTGTTTTCATGGCAGCTGTTTAGTGATTGTCAAACACCACTGAATGAATTCAAGGGTTTCATTTTGGGTTTCCTCTCAGGATATTCTTAGCACCGTGTGACATAGCCTCGAGGACCTTTGCAAAAATAAGAAATATACAGACTTCTATGTGTGCACGAGAAACCATTAAACTTAGTATATAGGACGATGCTTGAGCCACCGACTGTGCCATCAGCTCATTTCATGTCATGGTTTTTCTGCAGAGGACGTGTTAAATTAGACATTAGGTCTTGATATTAGAGGGACTACCATAAGGAAAGCCACATTTTGAGCAAGTAGATCTCTATTAATTCATGTGCATTCATGCTCTCACTTTATTCATAGTAAGTAAAAATTTACATGAGCATGTGAATAGTTTCTCGAGGACACAAAAAAGTTTCTTGTGTGCATGCAAAAGTCACTTCGAGAAAATCAATGAAAAAAACCTTGAAAAAAAATATATTTACAAATGACTATAATATATACCAAATATGTGACCCTGGACCACAAAACCAGTCTTAAGTGTAAATTTTTTGAAATTGAGATTTATGCATCGTCTGAAAGCTGAATAAATAATCTTTCCATTGATGTATGGTTTGTTATGATAGGACAATATTTGGCTGAGATACAACTATTTGAAAATCTGGAATCTGAGGGTGCAAAAAAATCTAAATATTGAGAAAATCATCTTTAAAGTTGTCCAAATGAAGTTCTTAGCAATGCATATTACTAATCAAAAATTAAGTTTTGATATATTTACGGTAGGAAATTTACAAAATATCTTCATGGAACATGATCTTTATTTAATATCCTAATGATTTTTTGGCATAAAAGAAAAATGGATAATTTTGACCCATACAATGTATTGTTGTCTATTGCTACAAATATACCTGTGTTACTTATGACTGCTTTTGTGCTCCAGGGACACATATAAAGCTGAAAATAGTGCTGTATGAACCATTTACTGTATGTTAAATATGGTCCGAAAATCTACTGAGAGGTTTGGAAATTTGAGTCTGACAAATTATGTAATTTTGAAATGGAAAATGTTTAGGATCCCTGTGATCTGAATAACGACACGATTGTCTTCTGAAGCTGAACTTAAAGTCGTTTCATAATTGATTTTACAATATTAACCATTTTTTTCTGTGTGTTGTTTAAAGCGCTGTAGAAATGAATCTGGTATGTTTCCCGCAGGAGCGTCTCTCTCTCGATGCAGCAGCGCAGAATCTGAGACGCGTGACAGACGGCAGCGTTCCTGTAATCCTCAACATCATCGGTAATGATGAGCTCACACACACACACACACACACACACACACACACACACACACACACACACACACACACTCACTCACACCACACACACACACACACTCACACACACACTCACACACACACCACACACACACACACACACACACCACTCACACACACACACACACACACACACACACACTCACCACACACACACACACACACACACACACACACACACACACACTAACGACACACGTCATCAGCACGCACTCACACGCACACTCAACACACCCACACACAGCCACGCCACACACACACACACCACCAAACACAACCGAGCACACACACACTCACACGCAGCACCACACCACACCAGCACGCACACACACACTCACACACACACACTCACACATCACATCAACACATCACTCACTCTTACTCACACACACACACACACACACACATCACTCACTCACACGCACACCACACGCACTCCATCACCACCAACTCACACACCACACACACACACACCACACTCTCACAACAACAACACACACACACACAAAACACACACACACACTCGCACTCACACACACACACACACACTCACACACACCTACACAATCATCAACAACAACACACACATACACACACACTACGACTACACACTCACTTTACACACTCACACACACTGATTGAATTTCTGTGTTCTGACAATTCACTCTGAATGTACTGACACATAGTTCTCTCTTACATCACATCTCACACTACTACACACATCTCATTCACACACAATTCTTCACAACACACATTCATCATACACATCGACACTCATCAACTCTAATCACACATTCATTCACTATTCAGTATTATCACATTACACATTCATCACATCTAACACTCGCACAGGCACACACACACACTCACACTCTCACACTCACTCACACACACTCACACACACGCACGCACACACACACACACACACACACACACTCTCACTCACACACACACACACTCACACACACTCACTCACACACACACACACACACACTCACACACTCACTCACACACACACACACACACACACACACACACACACACTCTCACACTCTCACACACACACACACACACACACACACACACACACACACACACACACACACACACTCACACACACACACACACACACACACACACACTCACTCACTCACACACACACACACACACACACACACACATACACACACACACACACACACACACACACACACACACTCACACACACACACACACACACTCACACTCTCACGCACAAGCACACACTCACACACACACTCACACACACACACACACACACACACACACACACACACTCACACACACACACACACACACACACACACACACACACACACTGATGTGAAGGTGTGTCTGAGTGTGTTTGGTGCTTCAGGTCTGGAGAGTGTGAGAGCGGGTGACTACGAGACGGCCTTCTCCTGCTTCATGGCCTCGGCGCAGCATGACTACAGCAAAGCTCAGTTTAACCTGGGAGTGTGTTACGAGAGAGGACGAGGAGTGCAGACCGACCTCAGCAAGGTGCTGGATTTACACATTTATTATACGGGTTTATGTATTTGCACGTTTGAAAATATTTGCATGCTTGATGTTAAATGCATAATATAACTTGCTTTGTAATATTAGTTGCAACATGTTTCAGATGATTAAAAAAGTTATTTATATATCAGCAAATACAGTACATCATTTAAAAGAACAAAAAGACTAGCTTGAGATAAAGTAATAACAATAATAAAATAAAAGTAGAAATTAAAAGCAATTATTTTGCATACATATTCCCAAATTTATATCGAAAACCGTTTATAAATCTTGTCAACAAAAGATGCCAAAATAAAAGCTCTGTATTTTAGTTTTTGAAATTAATTTTTTTTTTAGACGTACCCCAAAAAAGGGGGTTTTTTAAAAAAAAAAATTTTCCCCGTAACCTTTAAAAAATTCCCCAACCAAAAAAAAAAAAAAAATTTTTTTAAAACAAAACCCAAAATTTTTTTAAAAACCAAAAAAAATTTTTTAAAAAAAAAACCCCCCCAAAAAAAAAAAAAAAAAATTTTTGGGGGGCTGGGGGAAATTAATTTAAAACATTTTTTTGGTTTGGGGAAACCCCCAAAAAAAAAAAAATTTTTTTTAAAAAAAAAAATTTTTTTAAAAAAAAAAAAAAAAAAAAAATTTTAAAAAAAAATTTTTCAAATTTTTTTAAAAAAAAAACCCCCAAAAAATTTTCCCCCCCCCCCCCCCCCCAAAAACCCCAAGGGGTTTTTTTTTGGTTTGGGTTTTTTTTCCCTGGAATTAAAGGGGGTTTAAAAAACCCCACCCCCCAAAAAAAGGGCCCGGGGGAAAAAAAAAAAAAAAAACCCCTTTGGGTTTTTTTTTTCCCCTTTTAAAAACCCCTTGGTTTTCCTTTTTTTTCCCTTTTTTTTTTTTTTTTTTTTTTTTAAAATTTTGGGGGGGAAATTTTTTTTCCCCCCCCGGGTTTTTAAAAAAAAAAACCCCCTTTTAAAAAAGGGTTTTTTTTTTTTTTTAACCCCCTTTTAAAAAATTTTATTTTTTTTTTTGGGGGTTTAAATTTTTTTAAAATTAAAAAGGGTTTTCAGTTTTTTTTAAAAATTTTTTTTGGGTTTAAAAAAAAAAATTTTTTTTTTTTTTTTTTTTGGGGGAAAAAAAAAAAAAACTTTTAAAAAAAATTAGGGTTTGGAAATTTTAAAAAAATTTTTTGGTTTAAAAAAAATTTTTTTTTTTTTTTTTTTGGGCCCCCAAAAAAAATTTTAAAAAAAAAATTTAAAAAAAAAAAAAAAATTTGGTTTAAGGGAAAAATTTTCCCCCAAAAAAATTTTAAATTAAAAAAAAAAAAGTTTTAAAAAACCAAAATGAAAGGTTTTTGTTTTCCCCCAAAAATTTTAAAACCCCCTTTTTTTTTTTTTTTTTTTTTAAAAAAATTTTTTTTTTTTTGGGGGGGGTGCAGACGCCGGACTCACAGAGGTACTGACTCCCAAAGATTCACAGCAACGATAAAGATAAATATCTCAAATAAAGTGCAAATATAAATCCAAAAATATGAAATATAATGTAAATATTAGTGCTGTCAAACGATCAATCGCATCCAAAATCACTTTGGATAAAAACGTTTGCTAAATGACTAAATGTAAATGCAAAAATTTATGTAAATATAATTTTGAAAATTAATACAATATCATATTCAAATAAAAATATCTAAATATATAAATTATGATAAGAATATAAAAAGTAAATTGTATGAAATATAACAAATAAAAAAATATAATAAAAAAGTAAATATTAATTAAAAATATAATATTAAATATATATAAAATATAAATGGCAAATTTAAATATGTAAAATATAATTTAAAATAAAAATATAATAAAACATTTAAATATTAATGAAAATATAATATAAAATTAAATTAAATATATATAAAATATAAATGGCAAATTTAAATATGTAAAATATAATTTAAAATAAAAATATAATAAAACATTTAAATATTAATGAAAATATAATATAAAATTAAATATGTATAAAATATAAATGGCAAATTTAAATATGTAAAATATAATTTAAAATAAAAATATAATAAAACATTTAAATATTAATGAAAATATAATATAAAATTAAAATATATATAAAATATAAATGGCAAATTTAAATATGTAAAATATGATTTAAAATAAAAATATAATAAAACATTTAAATATTAATGAAAATATAATATAAAATTAAATTAAATATAATAAAATATAAATGGCAAATTTAAATATGTAAAATATGATCTAAAATAAAAATATAATAAAACATTTAAATATTAATGAAAATATAATATAAAATGAAATTAAATATATATAAAATATAAATGGCAAATTTAAATATGTAAAATATAATTTAAAATAAAAATATAATAAAACATTTAAATATTAATGAAAATATAATATAAAATTAAATTAAATATATATAAAATATAAATGGCAAATTTAAATATGTAAAATATCATTTAAAATAAAAATATTTAAAATATAATATACAAACATATAAAAACATAATATGAATAAAAATCAATGTGCCATAAACGCGTGTGTGTGTGTGTCCAGGCTCAGGTGTTTCTGGCTGTGGTGTTGTCTCAGCGCTCGGACTGTGATCAGAGGAAGTGTGTGCATTATTTCCGGATGGCAGCTGAAAGCGGGGTGACGTTCCTCTCCTCAGACGCGTGATGAATGAAGAGCTTGTGTTTCAGAATGATGGTGATGAATGATGCTGTGTTGATGTGCAGGACTCTGCTGCTCTGGTGTTCTGGCTCAGTGTTATGAGACGGGTTTCGGTGTTTCTCCCGTGTCTCCAGACCGCTGTCAGACTCTATCATCAGGCACGGCCGGCGGAAACCAGCAGGCCAGAGACAAACTGAGAGACAGACACAGCCGTGACGGTCAGACTCACACACACACACACACACACACACACACACACACACACACACACAGACAGACACACTCACAGACAGACACAGACACAGACACACACACACACAGACACACACACACACACACACCACACACACACACACACCACCACACACACACACACACACACACACACCACACACACACCCACACACCTCACACACACACACAACAACACACAACACACACACACACACACACACACACCACACACAACACACACAAGACACACAACACACACACACACACACACAAAGACACACAGACACAGACACAGACACAGACACACACACACACACACACACACACACACACACACACACAGACACTCACACACACACACACACACTCACACACACACACACACCACACACACACACACTCACACACACACACAGACACACACACACCACACACACACACACACACACACACAGACACACAGACACAGACACAGACACAGACACACACACACCACCACACACCACACACACACACACACAGACTTAGACACAGACACAGACACACACAGACTTAGACACAGACACAGACACACACACACACACACACAGACACAGACAGACACAGACACACACACACACACACAGACACAGACACAGACACTCACACACACACACAACACACACACAACACACTCACTCACACACACACTCACTCACCACACACACACACACACACACACACACACAAAGACACAGACACACACACACACACTTGCACTCAGACACAGTCACACACACACACACAGACACACACAGACACAGACACAGACACACACACACACACACACACACACACACACACAACCTCACTCACTCACCACACACACACAAACACACACACACTCACTCACACACACACTCACAGACACAGACACACACACTCGCACTCAGACACACCACCACACACACACACACACACACACAACACACTCTCACACACACACACACACACACACACACACACCACACACACAACACTCTCACACACACTCACACACACTCTCACCACACACACACACACATATATCTATATATCCAGTGAAAAACACATTGTCCACTTCGGACCATTTTGACTCGTGTAATTTCTAACTTTGATACAGTACCTTGAAAAATATTGATTTTTTACACCATTTCTGATCCCACAGGGAGTTAACTTTGCTCTTTAAGATGAAATACTATCATTTATCATTGTTTATTTGGGTGAGCAATATATTTAAGGAGTTTATTTTGGAATTCAGCTTTTTTTCCCCTTTTCTTTCTTTGCATATGAGACATTGAAATTATAGTTTACTATTTCTCTTAATTGTAAAATAATAAATTAATATTTCATAAGTATATTAATTATTTTACTTCACAGTAGTAAATAAATGACGATACGTATGACTTAATGTCTTCACTTGCAAGAGTTTGAGCTCTTATAAAAGCCTCAAGCTTTTATTTTTGGCTGAAAACTGTACAAAACTTCATTACAAGTCTAGAGAAATCAATACTGTGCAAAGATGAATTAAAAATCAATATTTCAGACAACTCTTTCACAAATCTGTTTATAGCTTCTTAAGGAGACTAATATATATAGTTTATTTATGCATTAAGAATGTTTACAGGAAAAGAGCTTTTACATACTATCATTATTTTTATTATTTTTTTTGGACAGCAACAATATAATATAAACATTTAACTTAAAGATATTTTTTTCCCTTTTATAAAATGCTGTGTGTTCAGTTTTAATGCATTCAGTCTTTTTTAATACATAAAAACAAAATACTTTATAACAAAATGAGCAACTTTTTTGCAGTTTTATTTTTAAATTTGCATTTGATTTATAAATCTCTCTCTCTCTCTCTAGTGCTGCGCTCGATCCGATCGGCTCCCTGCTTCTCTGTGATTGGTCAGCTGAATCTCGACTCCATGCTTCCTCAAGAGAGCCGTGATGAAAGCCCCGCCCACAGCAGCGATCTGACCAATCACAGCCGCTTCCTCATTCCTGGAGCACAGGAAGTCTGAGTGTGCTGCCGTCCATCACGCTTCAGATGCTCAGAGCTGACAGCAGCCGCAAGGTTTGGTCACTCGGGGTGCGATAACGTGATCAATTCATCTCTCGTCTCATAATCGCATGTTTAAAGCAGCTTATCACGCATACACACAAGCTTATAGCCATTAGAAACACAGCCAGATCTGACCGATGAATGTTCTCAGCCAATCAGAGCAGAGCTGGAGAGTTCCGAGCTCAGTGATTGGCTGATTAAGATGTGATGGATTATTCATGAGCTTTTGTTTCAGCCACTTTAAATGTATTTAGCCAGTGTTAGGTTCTGTATATACGTGTGTTTGGTTGAGGAGAGAACGTCTGAATACAGTGGAACGAGTGTTTTTATTGAGCGTGCAGAAAGAGGAAGCTTATCTTTATATTTTTGTGTTTTTAAACTGTCTTGTTGAGGTCATATTTTCTATGTTATTCGGACATTGTTTACATGATTATATTAAAACATTAAGCTCTCATATTCATTCAGATGCAGAACAATTATTGGTTATCAAGAATTAACAACAAAACCATTTGATTGGCATCATTTTACTGCTAAATTAATCACATGTGCCAAAGGTTTCATTAACATGTGCCTTAATCAGACGTGCAGTTCATGGAAAGCTGTTTCGAGCCTCAATTTCAGAGCCAACTCTGTGTTTTTGTGTTTGTATGTTTATGATTATGAGGTTTATTGAGTGTCATTTCACACTAAAGCACTGTCTAAACTACAATAAAGACTGTTTTTAACTGTTTGACTGATGCGCCATAACTAAAAACTACAATTGTTCAAGTAATATGATTATACATTTTTGTTTACTTTTTAGAAGTGTTGATTTAATTTATTTATTAATCTATTTTTCTGATGACACTGGCTAAGTTTTACTGTAGTAACAATAGCTGTTGTATAGAAACTACATTACTACAGATAACAGTGAACACTCACAAACTTTCACTAAATGTTTTTTGTTTCATAAATGATAGAACAAAACACTTAACGTAATGTTTATGGAACATTCTTATAACTTTAATAATATCTGATATATGTTCTCATAACGTTGAGAAAAGGTTCTCGGAACGTTCATGTTATTTGTACTTGATGAACGTTCTAAGAGACATTTAACGTTCTAATCTTAACGTTCTAACAACTGAACATTTTAAAGTTCTTAGAATATTAAAAATAAATGTTTTGGGTGAAAAAGTTAGCAGAACATTGAAGAAAACGTTTTTGTAACCTTTAAATAACGTTCTAATCACGTTAAATAAAACTGGACATAGTGTTCCTGAAATATTAAAAAGAAACGTTCAAACAACGTTATATTTTGCATAAAAAGCTAATAGAGCACTCACTGTAAAACAAGTTTTTGTAACTTTTCAATAACTTTATAATCATGATAAGAAAACTGGACATTTCAGTGTTTTAGAAACATTTCAAAAGAATATTCCCACTACATTTTTATAACCTAAATGTGTTAGCTGGGTATATTTTAAGTAAATCTACCAAATCATGTGAAGGTTGTTGGTTTTTACGAACAATTTTATTTTGTATTTTTTTTTTTTTTTTTTTTGTTTACCAATTTTGTTGTTGTTGTTTACCAACATTTTTTTTTTTTTTTTTTTATTAATATTTAAATAAAATATTAATTTTATTGTTTCTGTTGTTGTTTTTATAGTGTTTTAAGTTCAGATGTGTTGTGTCCGTTTAAATAAATACTATAGGTACCATTAATCTATGCATTTCAATAACTAAATATCTTTGGTCGACGCTCCCAATCATTCTACGCGCCTCATGAATATTAAATGAGTTTCTCGACGCTCAAGGAAACTCGCGACGCAATGTCAGAACGACCTGATTAATATTCATACAGTATCTTGCGCTCGGCGCTCTGATTGGTCAGTGTGCGCGTACACAGAGACCGCGGGCGCGGGGCGCATGCGCAGAGAGGCGCGCATACTGTACGCGGTGCGGAGAGCAGAGGAGCGGTCTCAGATTGCGGGCGTCGGGGCTTTAAAAGCGGGCGTCACCTCGCGGCTCCGCATCAGCATCTCCAGGAGAGAGAAGAGCGGCACGAGCTGGTGAGTGACAGTCTCTGGACGCATGACGTCATGCTCTCACACACACATTATTGATTATTCTGATTGATCTGATGCATCTTCGGCGCTGCAACTTCATACAATCGATGCTTGCGTTGAGTTTGTTTGTGCACAGGACGCGCGCGACGAGAGCGTGACTTGACACTCCTCGCTGTCACATCAGTGTCATGCAGGAATAATGCGCGCGCGTGTATGTGTTTAATAAAGCGCGAGATGATGATATGCATGCAGCATTTGTTGCAGACTGTGTTTAAGTTGAGATGTGCGTCATGTTTTGGGGCCGATCAGAAGAGATCTGTCATGATCAGGACAAACAACTTCTGTGCATCCTCATGTCATGCCTGTATTTTCATCAAACTTTAAATATATTGACTTCAATATCTGTGCTGTTGAGCCTTGTATTTGAGCCTTGACATTTTTATTGTTTGCGTATTGCATATAGTGTCTTTTACTATATTATGCATTATTGAGTCTTGCATTTTTTTCTAGCAGGCTATATCTAATTTCAAATCTAATTGCATATATGATTTGTAATCAGTCAGAATATGCAATTATTGCAATACTATACTGTAGTAAAGTTATTAAGTTTTGCATTCTAGATTATATATCTTATTTCAGATTTTATTGCATATAGTATTAATCAAATAGTAGTATAGTCTATATTATGCAATACTGTACTATATTAGTATTCAGATTCTCTATCAGAGTTAGAATATGCAATATTAGCAATACTATAATATATACTATATTATAATGCAGTTTTAGTCTGGCACTTTTGCTGTTATATACTATTCTAAGTTTTATTGCATATAAGATTATAATCAGATTTAGCATATATTATTTTCCAAATGTATTTTGCTATATTATGCAATATTGCACTAATCTGGCATTTTATCTTATTTCAAATCTTATTGCACAATTATAATCAGTCAGAATATGCAATTATTGCAATACAATACTATACTAAAGTTATTAAGCTTTGCATTTTTGCTGTTATATCTGATTTCAAATCTTATTGAATATAGGATTATAATCATAAATTCCATACATTTTTCTTTTGTCTTTTTCAATGCAGTACTGTACTAAACTAGTAGAATTCCTGAGTCTTGCAATTTTATTGCTTATAGGATTATAATCAAATTTAGCATACATTATTTTCCAACTTATTCTATATAGTGAAGTTACTGAATCTTGCATTTTTCCTCATATATCATATTTCAAATCTTAATGCATAAATGATTAAAAGAAGAACACACAATTATTGCAATGCTATACTATACTCTGAAGTTAAGTCTTGCATGTTTTGCTTTTATATTTTATTTTAAATGCATTGCATATGGATTATAATTAGTTTTTGCATAAATAATTTTCCAAACGTATTTTACAATATTATGCAATATTGCACCATACTATACTGTTATAAACTTGCATTTTATTTAAATTTTATTGCATATATGATTATAATCAAAGAGTTGTATACATTATCCAATAGTATTTTACTGTATTATGCAATACTACAGTTACTTTAGTTATACTATAGTTACTGAGTCTTGCATATTTGCTGGTATATCCTATTTCAGATTTTTTTGAAAATTATTTTACAAGAGTATTTTACTGTATTATGTGATAGTGCACTTTACTGTACTGTTATACACAGTATTAAATTGTATTGCATATAGGAATATAAACTATTAGTTTTGTGCAGTTTTACAGACCAGTCCCAGTAAGACGTGTAAAAGTGTAAAAACAAGTTAAAACAGCTTAATCCTCACTGAAACAAAAATATACCATTTTTTTTATGTAATTGTAGCTAAAATAAATTGATTGCAACCACTTACCTTAAATCTTTTTAGTAAATTCAGTGAATCATTTTTTTCAGTGCTTATGATTTTCTGTAAATATGCATTTAATATCCAGTTGCCTTCTTGAATAACTTTATATCTAAGTAAATCTGAGTTATTAATGAACACAATAACATCGTTCTAAATACAGTATCAGGGTTGTGATCAGTCAAAACACCATTTGGCTGATGCACAGAAAAACAGTCACGTGTGTGTGTGTGTGTGTGTGTGTGTCTGTCTGTGTGTGTGTGAGTGTGTGTGTGTGTGTGTGTGTGTGTGTGTGTGTGTGTGTGGGCGTGTGTGTGTGTTGCATGCAGGCTGTTGTGCTGAATAATGCTTTATAATCACACTGATCTTCAGTGGAAATCTGCAGTAAACACATTTTCCAGCCCAGTCCGTCACAGCCGTGTGTGTGTGTTATATTATGTGTGTATATTTGTGTGTTTGTGTGGACTGGACCTGTTTGTCGTAGTTTAACGTGAGACGCTGTGCTGACTGTGCAGTTCATGTAAAGGTGATCGAGTCTAAGAGTCACAAACACAGTGAAACACGGCTGATTAACAGAGCAAATGTTATTATTCATTCTCAGTTATGTTTCATACAAAGTCTCAAATTCATCTCAGCTGGCAACAGACACAAATGTAGCTGTAGATTTCTAGAAATTATTTATGGCTCAATCCAGTCAGCAGCTTATAAAAACACAATTAGAGCATATATATATATATATATAGCAGTGTTGGGGAAAGTAACTTTTAAAAGTAATGCTTTACAATGTTGTTACTCCCTAAAAAAAGCAACTAATTGTGTTACTTAGTTACTTTTTATGGAAAGTAATGTATTATGTTACTGTTTCTCTTCTGGCCTGTCTTGTTTGTTATTGTTTATATATAAAAAAAGATGTTTTAAGATGTTTATGTTTTATCTAAAGTCATTTTTGCTTATTAGTACGGTTGAATTGGATCATGAAATGTCAGCAGCAAAGACACTGGTTAATAAAATGGCATTAAATACATAAAGGATATTTGTGTTACTTAACATTTAATTAGTTTGTGTCATATTCTGAGTTTGCAGTTCCCTGTTTTCATTCATTTTGAGGAATACTGAATGTTTTTGTGCAGTGAGATGAGTAAATACATATTCATATTCAGTCTAGAACTACAGTAAGATCATTACTCCTGATTTCTCTCAGCATGAGGAGAGCTGTCAGTCACTACATGAGAAACAAAGTAACTAGTGTTACTTATTTAAAAAAGTAACTTGTCACGTTACTTGTAACGCATTACCTCCAACTCTGGAAGTCAATATAAACAACTTTAGTGATCATAAAAGTACAAAAGTAGATAAAGAGATAGAATTAGACTTAGTTCACACTGCAGGCTAAAGTGGCCCAAATCCGACTTTTTTGCCCAAATGTGACCCATATCTGATTTTCTTATGACGGTCTGAACAGCACAAATCAGGCCCAGGCCACTTTCATACGTGGTCCTAAATCAGATACATATCCCATGTTTTGCAATGCGACTTCAGTCTGAATGGCCATGTCGCATGCGATTTTTACATCATTGAAATGCGACAGACGTCACAATTCTGCGCTGGAGGAGGCGGGAAGATTAAAATCACAATGGCAGACAATATATAGACAATACTATCACTTCATTATTTAGGCTCCGATTGCACATTAACTTAAAAATTGCTAAACACACGCTAACACGAGCAGCGTCTGACGTCTTCTTCTGCGCATGCGGGTCACTTCAGGGCGTATACGGTTCACACATGACACTGATGGCAGTCGCATTTAAATCACAATGTGAACAACAGCTCAAAAAAATCCCATCTGAGCATTAAGACCTGCAGTGTGAACTAAGTCTTAATGTGGATGACAGATGAGAAATGTTTGAGTTCATATTGAGATCTCTGATCAATCTGAGCACATTCTGGGACATTATTGAGATCACTTGAGGAGACTCGTCAATAAATCTTGAGAGAAACATAAGAGAAACTGGAAAAGAGTAAAAATCTCCATTTAATCTCATTGCTGTCTAGGAGAAATGACTGAGATATCAACAAGATCTGATTTGTGATATTCTTTAATATGAAAAAGAGCTCTTTTGGTGCAAGATGTGATTATATTTGTATGTTTTCCTTCTGTAAATATCTAAATGTAGATTGTAGATTTCTTTTTTTTTATCAGTCTAACAAAATTACAATAAAATTCTGTATGACAGTCACAATCCATACACATCTTAAAAAAATATTAATAATAAAAAATGATTAATTCAATCATTTAAATCAGATGAGAAGTGTTTTTAGTTCATATTGATCTCTAATGAAAATCTAGTGAGAAACACATGAGAAACAGGAGAAGAGTAAAAATCTGAATTCATCTCATTGCTGTCTAGGAGAAATGACTGAGATATCAACAAGATCTCACATTTGTGATATTGTTTAATATGAGAAAGTACTAAAATGTGATTATATTTGAGTGTGTTTTCCTTTGGCAAATATCTAAGCATTCTTTCCCAGCTCTGTTTTCAGTGACAGGAATTAATGAAGCTAATTAATCAGAACTGGTGCTGAAAAGGTCAGAATCACAGTTGTGAGATACAAATAGAATTGTGAGGGAAAAATAGAATTGTTAGAAAAAAAGTCTGAATTGCAATAAAAAAATATTAATTGTAAGATATAAAGTCAGAATTGCAAGATATGAACTAAGAATTGTAATAAAAAATTAATTGCAAAAAAAATTTGAATTGCAAAATATAAAGTCAGAATTGCAAGAATTCTTTTTTTTAGAATTGCGAGAAAAAAGTCAGAATTGTAAGAAAAAATAGAATTGCAAGATATAAGAATTGCAAGAAAAAATAAAGAATTGTGGAAGAAGTCAGAACTGTGAGGAAAAAAAATTGAATTGCGAGATATAAAGTCAGAATTGCAAGATATATAAATTGTGAGATATTTTAATATTAAATTATTTTTTTTTAAATGTATTTTTATTTTTCATCCCATGGCAGAAACAAGCACCTATAACAATGAGACCAGAAACATGAATAATAAATTAACCATCGTTCTCTCTCTCTCTCTCTCCGCAGCTGATTGATCATTTGCGATGATGTCACTGCAGAAACCTCCCCTCAGACGCAGCGCATCGACCGTAGAATCGACCAATCACAGCAGGCCTCTGTTGACTCCGCCCAGCTCCCTCAACTTACGCTCCTCCCTCAACCAGCAGCTGAGCTGCGACACCATAAAAGAGGGCGTGGTCGCCGTTTCCAAGGAAACGCAAAGCTCGAAGAGTCGGCAGAAATATGCACTGACCAATATCCAAAACGCAATGGGTTTGAGCCAAAACCCCGCCCCTTTGACCCAAAGCCACGCCTCCTCTGGCCGAAAACCCGCCCCCACGAAATCCGCCTCCTCTTCATCCCTCTACTGCTCCTCGCTCTCCTTCTCCACCTCCAATCCCAAACTGGCCAAAAACGGCACCAACCTGCAGCTCAAAGAGGAGCAGCTGGACCTCAACAAGAACGACAAGAACCTGGTGAGGAGCAGCTGGGATTGGCTGGAGGGGAAGGACAACCAGAAGAACCCCACCATCAGGAGGAGGACCAAGAGCTTTCTAGAGTACCATCGAGAAGAAGAGGCATCGAAAAGCCCAGATAAAGACACACAGGCCGAGGAGAAACACCTCCTGCCCAAACTAGAGGCGCAGACGTGGGCTAAAGAGAACCATGTGGAGGTGCACCTCACCCTCCCTCAGAACCACCTGCTCCTGCTGGCCAGCGAGGAAGAGGAGGAGGAGAGTCCCGGAGAGACGCTGGAGGTTCACGAGCACTCGTTCCGGCCCAATAACGAGCGCATCGGCCGCGTCAGAGACGGGTCTCTGCAGAGGAGTCCCTTACGCCTGAAGCTGAGAGGAGACGAGCCGGAGGAGTCACCCGAACGCCCGGCCAGACCCGAGAAACAGGAGGAGGAGGAGGAGGAGGAGGAGGACTCCAGCTGGACCACGCTGTCACAGGAGAGCCCGACTGTGGAGACGCCTCAGGAGACAGGTGACCAGACAGATACGCTCTCCTCAGCAAGGCTGCGTTTATTTGAGCAAAAATACAGTAAAAATTCTGAAATATTATTACAATTTAAAACAGCTGTTTTCTATGTGAATATCTGTTAAACTGTAATTTATTTCTGTGATGCGCAGGTGTATTTTCAGCATCATTACTCCAGTCTTCAGTGTCACATGATCTTCAGAAATCATAATAATATGCTTAAGAAACATTTCTGATTATTATCAATGTTGAAAACTGTGGTAAAACCGTCATACATTACTATTCAAAAGTTTGGGGTCAGTTTGTTTTTGAAGGAAGACTCTTCTGTTCACCAGGGCTGCATTTGTTTGATAAAAAATACAGTAAAAACAGTAATATTGTGAAATATTATTACCATTTGAAATAAGTGTTTTCTATTTGATTATATTTTAAAATGTATTTTATTCCTGTGATGCAAAGCTGAATTTTTATCAGTTTATCAGTTATCCACCATTTCACTTGCATTTGCGAATAAAAATAGATTTAACATTTTTAAATAGATTTAAAAAGTTTTAATTTTAAGGTCATAAAAATATCTTAAATGATCTAATAATTGTGTATCATTTTAAGAGAATTTGGGGCTGGAAAACAGGAATTGTGAAGCGGTTTAATGTAATTATTAAACTTCAAAAGGCAATGTTTTATTGAAATAAATGCAAGCATGTATATTGTATTTATATTGTACTGTTGTAAGAGTGCTGTATGAATAAGCAGAAAGATGTAGTAAAGACATTTCAAAATATTTCAGGCTTGATTATAATTAAAAGTCCTGCATTATGCAGAACATTTTCTTTTTTCTGGTTATTATTGATATTTTAGTTGCACAATAAACTGTGTCTGGTGTTTAAGTCATTCATTATCATACATTATTTTGAATTAAGTGCCAGATACAGTTTATTGTGTAAATGAAATATAATTAAAAATTAAAAAGTTTTCAAAATATAAATAATTGTATAATTTTTTAAATGAATACCATTTAAATCAGAAACCTTTTGCTTTGATCCTCAAGAAATATGCTGATTTGCTGCTCAAGAAACATTTCTGATTATTAGCAACATTGAAAACATTTTATTACATTTTACACATTTATTAGCATTTATTTGACATAGAAATCTTTACTAACATTATAAATGTGGCACTTTGATGAATAAAAAGGTTCTTTCACAAAAAGCCTTAATCTTTCTGACCCTGAACTTTTGAGCAGTAGTGTTTCTGTCTGAAGTCATGCACAGCGTTATATTTATCTCCTGTGTAGCAGGAAGCAGCGGTTGCTATGACGACAGACAGTTTCTGAAGCGTGTGTGTGTGTGTGTGTGTGTGTTTGAAGGTGTTTGGGAAGAGCCTCCTCAGGTTCAGGACGTGTCTCAGGAGTATTTCTGGCGTATTTCAGCTGATTCCACTCCTCGAGATCAGCCTGTGGCCGGCGACGCCCACTCTGACCAGGAGGCGGAGCCGAGGCTGAAGGGGGCGTGTCTTCCTGTGCCCTGCACTAAAGCACAGACTGAGGTAGACACAGATCTTCATCTCATACCACATAATCATAATGGGTTTCCTGTTGAGACAGGAAATATTGAATGAACAAATATTGATCTTTTTCAAGTTGGCACGGAATACAAATTGCAATCATCTTTTCTTCCCGATTATGACGTATATCAGTGAAACAGCTTCTCAAAAAATTGTTGATTGCTAAAACTAAACACATTAAAAAACATTTTCATTACTTTGAAATATAAAAAGAACTAAAATGAAGTAAAATATATTGAAAATGAAAGTTAAAAATTAAACTGAACTAAAACCATATAAAACATTTTTGTTATTTGGAATAAAATAAACTTAACTTAAATAAAATATTTTAAAAAACCTTGAACTTATTTAAACATTTCTCAATTTGATTGAGTTTAAATTATACTAAAATAACTATAAAAATGAAAAAAAAGATAAAAAAAAAAGACAAACAAAATTGCTAAAACCTGAACTAAAATGAAAATGAAAGCACAAAAAGTAATGCAAAATATTAATAAAAAATAAATTAAATTAATAAAACATTTTTTTGTGAATTTTTGACTAAATGCCTGAGATATTGCATGTTTATTCTACAACATAAAATCTGATAAAAACTATAGACATTTTAAATTAAAACAAAATCCAAAATATTAATTTAAAAAATCATTTTTTTTTATTAAATTAAATGAAGTCAGTGTTTAACACAAGCCCAAGATTTTCATGTTTTATTCTTAATCTACAACATAAACAAAATTGCTAAAACCTGAACTAAAATTAAAATCAAAGCACAAAAAGTAATGCAAAATATTAATAAAAAATAAATTAAATTCATAAAAAATTTTTTTGTGAATTTTTGACTAAATGCCTGAGATATTGCACGTTTATTCTACAACATAAAATCTGAAAAAATAACATTTTAAATTAAAACAAAATCCAAAATATTAATTTAAAAAAAAAAAAATTTATTAAATTAAATGAAGTCAGTGTTTAACACAAGCCCAAGATTTTCATGTTTTATTCTTAATCTACAACATAAAATAATTCAGTATTTTTTTAAGCTCTTGTCTTGAAAAAGCTAACGAGGTTGTCATTAATCATCATCACAGTGAACATCATCTACTCACTAGCTGTGTTTATACTGACAAACTATTCTAACTTAACCTGAAAGAGTTAGACAGAGTCGTCTGGTGTTTAGTGATGACAGAGCTGACTGAAAACTAACTGTTGAAAAACGCTCTTTATTCTCCACACCAGCAGCACGATATCAAACAGATGCGTGTGAACCTCATCTATTCACACACAAACCACAGAGACGGAGACCAGCACAAATAACACTAGCTATAATTCAATCAGCAACAGTATAAACAGAACAGTGAAACATAAGCAGAGTTAGGCTAATCTGCATAATTTATTCATGTCGCTGGTATATTGAGTACCGTATTATTATCCACAGATTCCAAACCTTCCTCAAAAGTGCTCATGTTTTCAGAAATACACTAAATAGTGCACAGAAACTATTATTTGCAGCTATTTGTGATGCTCTCTCACCACACATCATGCTCTCACCGCAGTGAAAAATACATCGCGGAGAAAAGAGGAAACTGATACTTTTGGTATGAAACAAAGTATCAGCAAATTTGGCGTTTTTTAAGAAATTCAAACAGTAAATAGTGTGGCTCTTTAATGTGTCGTGACGTCGCTGTAGCACCTCTTTCTCTTTACTAGTTATTATAGCACAAAATAAACATGAATGAACTAGGGATGTGCGGGTCTAGTCGACTAGTCGACTAAACGGTACAGCTCCTACTAGTCGACACTGAAAACAATAGTCCACTACACGAGAGAGAAAAAAAAGATGATTTTATCATTCAAATTACCATCATTTTAACGTACCATTTAAAACATTTTAAAGAACAGTTAAAATAAAACTTTTGAAAAAGAATACATATCAAAATATTTAAATATTTTTAAAAGCGTATCTGGGCGGGAACTATAATTTTACCTCACATGCGTTTTCTTCATGTCAGTTGCGGGGAGCTCCACGCGAAAGACCAGCAAGGTGTGGGATTATTTTGAATTAGAAGGAAATGGAAACGTTTTTTGTAAACTGTGTAATGTCAAATTGGCTTAAAATAACTTTACTGGAGCTATGCGTAATCATATTCAATACAGGCATGTATGCGTTAGCTTGGAGTCTAGCCAAAGCCAAATGTCAATCATGTCATACACTACAACCTGTCGCTGCGGTCCGCGATCCTATCCGCGCCGTCTATTCCTCTAAACGAAGACCCACTTCGGTGGTGCTGCGGGATTTCCAGACTCTTTTCGAGACTGTCTGCTTGCTTGTAGTTATCTCTCTGCGTGCCTGTGACTTCAGCTCCTGCCGAGCGCGGGGTTTGCAGAATCGCCTCTAGTCCCGTCTTTCTCCAGACCACGTTAACATGTTAAATTCACTGAACAAATGCGCACGATCTGAGTAAGTGAAACGAGCTTTGTTTTGTTTTTAGACAATATAGCCAAAGCCGTTTTAATGCTATTCCTTGATAAACTTTCCTATTGTTTTTTTACTTTTGTTTTAATATGTGTTTTAATATGTTGGCTAACGTTATATGAAAATGAAGAATTCTGTCAGTCTATTGATTTTTCCATTTCTGCATTGCTTCAGGCGATCTGAATAAATAAGCTATGCACTGGTTTATGAAGAGTGTATGCTCTTCCTTTTTTTCTGTTTAACGACCGCCTCAAATTAATTGATGATAACGCGAGGCAAGCATACGGCATATTTTTTTAGCAGAATTCATTGAGGGATTTGACAGTGTGATTCAAAGATTAAGTATTTCAACTGTATGCTGTTATATAGACACACGCACAGTTTTGTTTGTTTTTTGCCATTTTTGGGGGGTTTCTAGCTTTTAGACTAGTCGACTAGTCGGATACAAAACTTCCGTTTAAACGACAGTCAAATTAGTCGTAGCGCACATCCCTAGAATGAACATCAGAAGGTATCTTGTTTCAACCGCAGAAAGATGTCAAGAAACACTTAAAAAAACAATGTATCAACTAATGTGTTGCACAATTCAAAAAATAAAATAAATTAAGATTTAAAAAAATATACAGCGAAAATGCTTCTAAATGGCTTATGGTCATTAGAAATAGTGACGCCTCATCAAACAAATAACTGGTGAACTTCACAACACTGACAGTTATTGAGCTGAACTGAATCATGACGCTGTTGTCTTCTTCTGAATTTTGCAACACTGTTTTTCCTTGTTTGTTTCTATGAACAAAATATGTGACCCTGGAGCACAAAACCAGTCTTAAGTGTAAATTTTTCGAAATTAAGATTTATGCATCATCTGAAAGCTGAATAAATAATCTTTCCATTGATGTATGGTTTGTTATGATAGGACAATATTTGTCTGAGATACAACTATTTGAAAATCTGGAATCTGAGGGTGCAAAAAAATCTAAATATTGAGAAAATCACCTTTAAAGTTGTTCAAATGAAGTTCTTAGCAATGCATATTACTAATCAAAAATTAAGTTTTGATATATTTACGGTAGGAAATGTACTAAATATCTTCATGGAACATGATCTTTACTTAATATCCTAATGATTTTTGGCATAAAAGAAAAATGGATAATTTTGACCCATACAATGTATTGTTGTCTATTGCTGCAAATATACCTGTGTTACTTATGACTGCTTTTGTGCTCCAGGGACACATATTTCACTTTTTTTGTCTGTAGCTCAAAATTAGACCGTGTGCATTCACACTCAGTTTGCCTCAGATGTGACTTGACTTGTGTCTAATGTGTGTGTGTGTAGCGGCCCAGCAGTATCGTGTCGGACA
>JALXFT010001454.1:12500-15000 GCA_023376895.1 Aspiorhynchus laticeps | reverse complement strand
TAAATTTACTATCATAAATATATCAAAACTTCATTTTTGATTAGTAATATGCATTGCTAAAAACACATAGTGTAACGCACACACATAGTGTAACGCACACATAGTGTAACACACACAGTGTAACGCACACACACAGTGTAACGCACACACATAATGTAACGCACACATAGTGTAACACGCACACACATAGTGTAACGCACACACATAGTGTAACGCACACACACAGTGTAACGCTCCACACACCGTGTAACGCTCACACACAGTGTAACGCTCACACAGTGTAACACACACACATAGTGTAACGCACACACATAGTGTAACACACACACATAGTGTAACGCACACATAGTGTAACACACACACACACACAGTGTAACGCAACACACACAGTGTAACGCACACGCACAGTGTAACGCACACACAGTGTAACGCACACACACACAGTGTAACGCACACACAGTGTAACACACACATAGGCTTCAGACAGTTGCGCGTACAACATCACGCACACATCGCACGCGCACAGAATCATTCAGCGCGGAAATGTATTGTCAACACTGTTCTGTGATTTCTTAATAAAATAGCTTAGAAACTGAAAAGTTCAAGCATATATTTCTTAATAACTAAATCCCACAGCTTCACTACTAGTAGAGAGACGCTGCCAGGTAGAATTAATTCACACGCAATCGCTCTCTAATGCATTCATATGAATGTAAGATTTACTGTGCTACTTATCTGTATCTGGTTTAGAACGAGCAGAAATCTGTGAGAAATAGAACGACTCAAAGACAAAAGAACTGATCAAAATGAGCTGCTATAGGAGCAATAGCCATGTGGGCAGCGCTGTGTCATATGCCAGCTGTGCACAAGGTGTTTGAGTCACAACTCCAGGCTTATTTGTTCATTAATGACGTCATCAGAAGTCGTTCAACCCCTAGTATACAGTATACACAACACCTTTCACAAGACAAAGAGGCTCATTCAATCAGATCAATTTCAAAGCAACTTGAAAGTCTAATGAATGCTAGTGTACTGCATACTGCAAAGTATATATAATGTGAAAACTACACGTTATGCAACAAACAAACATTTTAGACAGCAGTGTGCTACACTGTCACATGATCTCGTTTGTTGTGTATTTCATTCATTCAGTTATCATCACACAAATAAATGTGCTTATTTTATTATATGAATTTTGTGTAAAGTGTCAAATAATGTCAATGTTCATACTAACAAATTACGAACTATACAAATATATTTAAATACTCGGATGACCTGCATTTGTCAAAGTGCAGTATGCATCGAGAGCAGATTTATTATCGATAACTAAAACAATCTAAACATTTAACTAAAAACTGAAATAAAATATATATTTAAAAATATTTCAGTTTCTCATTTAGTTTAAAACAATAAGTACTAAAATAAGTTAAAAAAATGAAAATAAAAATAATAAATACAAATTAATAAGTATTATACTGACATATAAAAAATAATAAAAACATAAAAAATGACTAGAAAAATATAAAAAATAAAATCTGATTAATTTTTTTAAATGAAAACTATAATAGTATATCAGTGATAAAGCATACTGCATGATATACTGTGTCCCATTATGCAATGCATTCAACATTCCCATATTTTTATTGAATTAAACTAGATTTTTACATGTATTTTTCAAGATGATGACATTCATATACAACAGTGAGATCATTTGCTGTGTGCACTATATACTGAATATTAGTTTACTAAATATTATTTCATTCTGAACATTGCCATCGAATCAAGAAAAAGACTGATACACTTCTAGTCAGGGTTAATACTTAAATAAAACTAAAATTAAAAGTAAATGTAAAAAAAATGTTGTTACTTGAAATAAAAATAATAATAAAATAATACAAAATAATATAAAAACAACTTTGGTCTTTAGTTAAACTTGATGTACTAAAACTAAAAATGACAAAAACACAACACAAAATAACAAACTTTAACCAAAATTAAAATGAAAACCGACAATATATATATAAAAAATAATTTACAATAATAATAAAAACTATAATAGTATCTCAATGAGACTAAAACAATCCTACCTCCGGTGCAGGGCATTGTGGGATAAAACGTAAAGTCTGCTTTGGTGGTTTACTGCACATTTTTACAAGTATAGTATATATATAGATCATGTGTGTATTTTATTGAAGAAAAAGAAAGAAAGAAAGAAAACACACTTTTGCTTCCAAAAACATTCATCTGCTTTTCAGAAGCAACAATGTGCAGATATTTTTTTTGCATTTTGTTCCTATGATTTATATTTCTTGGTTGTGCATATGATTTTTTTTTATAGATGAGCATGCTTTATATGAGTGTTTGACATTTGGATAATTCATGCATAAAGAAAAACGTTTGTGCACAGTATGCACACTGCAGAAATGTGTGCAGTGCATTGTGGGATGGAGTCTGCTGGTGGTTCACTGCTGATTCTAGTGTTTGGTGTGTAGAGACCGTG
>JALXFT010001454.1:0-7500 GCA_023376895.1 Aspiorhynchus laticeps | reverse complement strand
GGTGTTGTTGGTGGTTTGGGTGGTTGCTAGGGTGTTGCTAGTGTGACATTATGGTTGCCAGGCTGTTGGTGGTGGTTTAAGTGGTTGCTAGGGTGTTGCTACAGTGTTCTGTGTGGTTTCTAGGGTGTTGGTGGTTTGCTAGGGTATTACTATGGTTTTGAGTGGATGTTAGGTTAGGTTGCCTTGTTGGTTTTTAGGGTGTCTGTGGAGGCTTGGGTGGTTGCTAGGGTATTATTATGGTTTTGGGTGGTTGCTATGGTGTTTTGTATGGTTTCTAGGGTGTTGTTGGTGGTTTGGGCGGTTACTAGGGTATTGCCAGTGTGACATCATGGTTGCTAGGGTGTTGCTATGGTGTTTTGTGTGGTTGCTAGGGTGTTCAGTGAGGTTTCTAGGGTGTTACCAGGGTGGTTGCTCAGGTGTTGTGGAAGGTCTGCGCAATTTGGGTAATCTAATTCTGTTTTTTTGTTGTTTTTTTTTCTAATAAAATTGTGATTGTGATTCAAAATTTGATTTAAAAACTAAAATTCCCTCCAAAATGTAATAGGGTGCTTGTTAGGGTGTTTTGGGTGGTTACTATGCTGTTGCTAGGGCGCTGATCTTCAGATGTGATTTGGCTGCACTATCAGCACTAGTGAGGACTGACTGAACTAACAGCACTCTCAGTGGTTTAAAACAGGATCATAGAGACAGCTCAGTAAATGAGTGTAATGCTCTCGTTATAAACAGCTCACATTCATTAGTGTTTGACAGTGTGAGTTTATAAAGTATGATATAGTTCATAATCATCATCACTATCCTCACAGAGTTCCTTCAGTTTTGAAAGTGCTTTTCGCCATAAGAGTGTATCAGAATCCTTTCATTTCTGTGTGTGTTGTGTGGTGTGTGTGTGTGTGTGTGTGTGTGTGTGTGTGTGACAGAATGGGTTCATCGCTGGGGCTCTGAGACTTCTGAGAAACACACTCTTGTGATTATTGTGTCAGCTGAAGTCTCTTCATGTGCAGGTAGCGAGCGCAGACAGACGAGAGTGTGAGTGTGTCAGTGTGTTGTGTAGTTTATAGTGAACTCAGTTTCCAGAACACAAGAAAGCCACATTCAGACTACAGTTTCTGAATAACATAGTGAAGAGTGTAAACTCATGAACTCGTCTACTTCCCTCAGCCGCCAACTACAAATATGGATGCTGACAATTTACCAACCACCCAAAACACCATAGCAACTCCCTAGCAACTGCCCACAGTAGACTAGATCACAGAGACACTGCCTTCATGCCAAACAGGAGGAACACACCTAGCAGCCACATAGAACACCATAGTAACCACCCAAAACACCATTGCAACACCCTGGCAACCACCCAAAACACCATAGCAACACCCTGGCAACTGCCCACAGTAGACCAGATCACAGAGACACTCCCTTCATGCCAAACAGGAGGAAAACACCTAGCAGCCACATAGAACACCCTAGCAACCACCCAAAACACCATAGCAACACCCTGGCAACTGCCCACAGTAGACCAGATCACAGAGACACTCCCTTCATGCCAGACAGGAGGAAAACACCTAGCAACCACATAGAACACCCTAGTAACCACCCAAAACACCATAGCAACACCCTGGCAACCACCCAAAACACCATAGCAACTCCCCAGCAACTACCCACAGTAGACCAGATTACAGAGACACTCCCTTCATGCCAAACAGGAGGAAAACACCTAGCAGCCACATAGAACACCCTGGCAACCACCCAAAAACACAATAGCAACACCCTGGCAACCACCCAAAACACCATAGCAACTCCCCAGCAACTACCCACAGTAACCAGACTACAGAGACACTCCCTTCATGCCAAAAGGGATGAAAACACCTAGCAGCCACATAGAACACCCTGGCAACCACCCAAAAACACAATAGCAACACCCTGGCAACCAACCAAAACACAATAGCAACACCCTGGCAACCACCCAAAACACCATAGCAACTACCCAGAGTAGACCAGATTACAGAGACACTCCCTTCATGCCAAACAGGAGGAAAACACCTAGCAGCCACATAGCAACACCCTGGCAACCAACCAAAACACAATACCAACTCCCTAGCAACCCCCGCAGCAAACCAGAAGATCACAAAGACACTCCCTTCATACCAAACAAGAGGAAAACACCTGGAAACAACTCCAAACACTCTAGCAACACCATAGCAACCACCCAAAACACCCTAGCAACACCCTACCAACCACACAGTACATCCTAGCAACCATCCACTAGGGCCACACAATTTATCTAAAAATAAAACTGAAATGTTTAATTAGTTCAACATGTACTAAAATAGCAAAAACTGGAATGAAAAACTAATACAATTTAAACAAAATTGATACTAATTACTAAAACTTTAACTAAAATTTAAATGAAAACTGAAAAAAAAAAATATATATATATAAATCTACTTAAAATATGACTAAAAAGTGTAATAGTATGTGAGTGATAGTAAATTATCTCTCTTTTGGAGCAGTATAATATGATGTTTGCTCCGATCGAGCTGCTCTACACGTCAGAAGCGTTAGACTGCTGAATCGAGGTTTGCTGGCCGTCGCTGCTGTGCTCTGAATGTCACGAGTGACACTAAACCATTAACCTTTACATTCTCAACACGCACACGTGGATATTCCTCCGGCGGACTCTCTGCTCTCGGTCTGATGGATGTGTTTCTGCTGCTAATGCTCTTCAATCTGAACACAATGTGTTAGTTTGAACACAATCTGTGAACACCTGATGAATCTGTGTGAGGTTCCTGTGATTAAAGTATTCACACTGGCTTTTCCAAATAAAAACTCAACCTCTGAGTTGAAATATTTACTTAAAGCTCAGATATAATCATTTTACAACACACTCACTTGTTCACGGTTCAGTGATGTTGGTTAATGGTCATATGACATGCATAAACTGTTTTTATTTTAAAATTAATTTTAATTGTACATTTTGGATTTACCAAAAGGTTTTTTTTGTTGTTGTTGATGTTTTTGTTTTAAAATGTAAATTTTACATTTGTGATTTAGTTGCTTTTTAGTGTTTTATTTGGATTGTTTTTGTTTACATTTATTTATATTTCATATTTATGATTTAATTGCTTTTTAGGTGTTTTGTTTTGATTTTTTTATTTTTACAATGATTTTAATTTTATATTTTTACAATGATTTTAATTTTATATTTGTGATTTAATTGCTTTTTAGTAAGAGATTTATTTTGATTGGTTTTTTACATATATTTTAAGATTACATTTTTAGTACATAATTGCTTTTTAGTAAGTGTTTTATTTTGGATTTTTACATCAAAAACCAAAGTTTAAGTTTTAAAAATTTTCTTTTTAAATTTTAAATTAAATTTTAAAAAAAATTTTTTTAAATTAATTTTTTTTAAATTTTTTTGAAGGAAAAATTTTTTAAAATTAAAAAAGGGGGAAAAAAAAAATTTTTAAAAAAAATTTTTTAAATTTTTAAAAAAAATTTAAAAAAAAATTTTTTTTTTTGGAAAAAAAATTTTTTGGAACATGATCTTTAAAATTTTTTTTTAAAAAAAAAAAATTTTAAAAATTTTTTTCCCTTTCCTTTTGGTTTTTCCTTTTTTAAAAACCCTTTTTTTTTTTCCCCTTTTGGCCCCCGGGCCCCTTTTCCTTTTTTTTGTTTTTTAAAAAATTGGTTACAATTTTTAAGGTTTTTGGGGGTTTTTTTTTCCCCCCCCCTTTGGCCCCGGGGTTGGGCCCCCGGGGCCCCCCAAACCCTTTCCCCCCCCCCGGGTTGGGGGCCCCCCCCCTTCCCCAACCAACAAACCGGAAAGGGAAAAAAAGGGGCATAAACGGGGAAAAAAAAAAGGCCCCGGGGGGGGGGGGGGGGCCCCCCGGGGAGGGGGAAAAAGGGGAAAAAAAAAGGCAAAGTTTTTGGGGGGGCCCGTTTTCCCCCAAAAAAACAAAAGGGAAAAACCCCGGGTTTTGGGTTTTTTTCCTGTAATTTTAAAACAAAAATCCCCCAAAAAGGAATAAAATAAACCCCCCGGGGGGTTTTTTTTTTAAATTAAAAATTAAAAATTTTTAAAATAAAAATTTAAAAATTAAAAAATTAAAAAAAAAATTTTTTAAACCCCAAAAATTTTTTAAAAAAAAAATTTTTTTAAAAAAATTAAAAAAAAAAAAAAATTAAATTTTTTTATTTTAAAAAAAATTTTTTTTTTTTTTTTAAAAAAAAAATTTTTTTTTAAAAATTTTTAAAATTTCCAAAAGGTTAAAAAATAAAAAAAAAAAATAAAAAAAAAAAAAAAAAAAATTAAAAAATTTTAAAAAATTTTATTTTTTAAAAAAAAAAAATTTTAAAAAAAAAATAAATATTTTTTTTTTTTTAAAATTAATTTTTTTAAAATTAAAAAAACTTTTTTTTTTAAAAAAATTTTTTAAAAATTAAAAATTTAAATTTTTTTTTTTTTTTTTTAAAAAAAAAAATTTTTAAAAAAAAATTTTTAAAAAAACCCAAAAAATAAAAAAAAAAAATTTTTTTGTTTTAAAAAAAATTTTTACTTAAAAAAAAAAAAATTTTTTTTTCCTTTAAAATTAAAAAAAATTTTTTTAATAAAAAAGGGTGAGTGTTGTACAGTGCATTCCGGCTATACATGTTTTTTTATCACTATGTGTGTTCCCTGGGAATCGAACCCACAACCTTTTGCGCTGCTAACGCAATGCTACATGGCCACAGGAACATGCATGTGCGTGTGTGAGAGTGAGTGTGTGTGAGCGTGAGAGTGTGTGTGTGAGCGTGAGAGTGTGTGTGTGAGCGTGAGTGTGTGTGTGTGAGTGTGTGTGTGTGTGCGTGAGAGTGTGCGTGAGTGAGTGTGTGTATGTGTGTGTGTATGTGTGTGAGAGTGAGTGTGTGTGTGAGAGTGTGTGTATGTGCATGTGTGTGTGTGTGTATGTGTGTGAGAGTGAGTGTGTGTGTGAGAGTGTGTGTGTGTGTGTGTGTGTGTGTGTCTGTTAGTATGCGCCGTCCATCCTCGTGTAAAGTTGTCCGCTCAGCACGTCCATCCTCAGGCTTTGATTAACATTGATCTGAGATTCATTGGCTCCAGATTAACGGCCTGCAGAGAGACAGACGGGAGGAACGCAGGCTGTTTTCTTCAGTCGTGATCTTTGTTTTCTCAGATTATGGCTGATCGCAGGAGCGTCGGTCCAGTCGCTGGCTCCTCGTCTCAGATCAGCTCTGATGTTCCTCTGAGAGGTAAGAGCTTCACACGTTCAGTCACATGACCAAGCAAACGTGACCCTGGAGCACAAAAGCAGTCATAAGTAACACAGGTATATTTGTAGAAATAGCCAACAGTACACTGTATGGGTCAAAATGATACATTTTTCTTTTATGCCAAAAATCATTAGGATATTAAATAAAGATCATGTTCCATGAAGATTTTTTGTAAATTTCTTACTGTAAATATATTAAAACTTAATGTTTGATTAGTAATATGCATTGCTAAGAACTTCATTTGGACAACTTTAAAGGTGATTTTCTCAATATTTAGATTTTTTTGCACCCTCAGATTCCTGATTTTCAAATAGTTGTATCTCAAATATTGTCCTATCATAACACACCATACATCGATGTTAAGCGTATTTATTCAGCTTTTTAGATGATGTAGAAATCTCAATTTCGAAAACTTGACCCTTATGACTGATTTTGTGCTCCAGGGTCATAAATCTCAACCATTTGATGATTGTGAGTGACTTTAGTGCAGCGGTTCACAGCTGTTTTGACTCCAAGACTATCAAAGATGATATTTCAAGCCATCCGTGTTTTGCTGTAATGCAAACATTTTTGAAATTTATTCATAATCATATCATAATTAAAGTCAATAATTCCAGATTTCATTTTCTAACATTTGCATTATAGCATAAGTTTGTTCATTTCAACGTTAATTCATAAAATAATTAAATTAATTAAATTCAATAATTTCAGAAATTTAACTGAATGTTCTTTAAGGTTAACACTTTATTTCCAATGATTTACATGACTTTTCTAGTCATCTGTAATTACAGATTTTTTCATAAATATCAAATTTATTTTTAGAACCGATGCATTACAGCATAAAAGCTGATTTAGGATTGTATTTATAAAATAATTAAATTCCATAACTCTAAATGTTTAGTTGATGTTGTTCAGGGTTTCACATTTTTATTTTTATTTCTAGTCTTTTGTGATTGCAGGGTCCTCTTTTGTTTTGTTTTGTTTTATAAATAGCAATTTTTTTTAATATTTTGTCATATATAGCAATTTCTACCTGCTAAAATATTTTAAATCTTGACAGAACAAAAATATTTATATATTTTTTGCTGTAATAACAAAAGTATAATTTTTTCCAATGAATTTAAATGACGTTTCTTGTCTTGTGTGACAAAGCCATTTCTACCCAATAAAATATTTTAGAGCATTTATATCCATTATAAAGATTAATTTTAATATTAATTTCCATTTCTAGAAATCACACGTTTAAAATTGCCTCATATATCCAGGTTCTCCAGAACAGTGAAAATCCTGGTTCTTAAATAAAAATGACAGCTTGAGGAAACAAATTAAAATAAGAAATATGTCAGCTTATCTTAATGTGTATTTGTTTTAGCATATTTAAAAGTTAGTCAATTTTAATTAGTTTTTTTTTTTAAATAAATTCATATTTAGGTGCAATTTATATTCTACGAAACTAATTTTCAATCAATGCATGCTTAAAATTTTTAGAACAGAAGGTTAAAATAATGAGAAGTAAATTCAGTCAGCGTGTCCAAATGTTTATTAACAAAACACACAGATGGCCTGAAATAAAACTGAAACGAGCAAAGCAGCAAAATGATGCAAATCCCACTCAATGATCTCAAATGGGTTTTGTTTTTGCACCGTAACGGTTCATTAGTTTTAATGACACTGTATTTTTGATTGAAGAAAAACTTACTGTGCATCTAAAGTTCTGATTTCATGACTCAAATGCTTGTATTTCATTGGTCAGTGATGTTTTTGGTGAGTAAATGCTGCTGTGGTCCACAGAGATGCATTGTTTTGTTGTAACATCATGTTGCAGCTTGAACGCATGAATATAAATAGACCTACGAGCTGTTTTTCCTCAGGTATATTCATCTGTTTTGATGTAAATATGTTACCCTGGAGCACAAAAGCAGTCATAAGTAACACAGGTATATTTGTAGCAATAGCCAACAATACATTGTATGAGTCAAAATTATTGATTTTTCTTTTATGCCAAAAATCATTAGGATATTAAATAAAGATCATGTTCCATGAAGGTATTTAGTAAATTTCCTACCGTAAATATATCAAAACTTAATTTTTGATTAGTAATATGCATTGCTAAGAACTTCATTTGAACAACTTTAAAGGTGATTTTCTCAATATTTAGATTTTTTTGCACCCTCAGATTCCAGATTCAAATAGTTGCCAAATATTGTCCTATCATAACAAACCATA
>JALXFT010001453.1:7500-48356 GCA_023376895.1 Aspiorhynchus laticeps | reverse complement strand
TTGATGTTTCCTCTTTATATTTTTTTTTTTTTTTTTTTTTTTTTTATGAAATAATGCACATACAGTTTCATGGCCGGTAAAAATATTTATGACTGGTAAATTTTCTTATATCACCTGGTGGGGCAAAATTTTAGGCCGTTTATAGTTGAGGTAAAAGTTTTAATTTTGAGTAGTTACATGTTACATGAAATTGCTATAGTAATAAGTAAATTGTGCATAAGTAACTAACACTAAACCAAACCAAACCCTAATCTTAAGTACATGCAGTTAATTAATGTTACTCACTCCTTATTTGTGTAATTACACTTCAAGAAATCACCTTAAAGGTGACATATCATGAAAATCTGACTTTTTCCATGTTTAAGTGCTATAATCGGGTCCCGGTGCATCTACCAACCCAGAAATCATGAAAAAGAACAACCCAGTAATTTTTTTTTTGGTAAGCCTTTCTTTGCAAGCTAGTGAAAAAATGAGAGCATCAGATTTCGCTCTCCTGTGACGTAGAAAGGGGATCTTATTTTAATATTACCGCCCCTTAACTATTACCACCCAGAACACTATTCCAAGTCCCAGCCTCAGAGGAGACAAGAGAGCAGTGGATTTATTGATTTATTTACTGTATATTACGCTGCTGCCACACAGATTTAATATAAACATGCAATTTCTTTCCCAGCTGTTTACCTTCACAGACATAACTGACTGCTTGTGTAACTCCTGTGTGTTTTTAACATAGACTTGTGTGTATTTGACAGTTTAAGAGCAATAAGACGTGAAAGAGAACTTAGAACTTGTGCACATGCTTCGGCTGTGTGCACTCAGAAAACCCTATATCAGAGGTTTAAACTAATATGGCTTTAAAACATAAGGAGATGTTTTAAACATCTGATGTTACAGAACATCAGCTCTCCTGTAGCTCAAATGGTAGAGCATGGCGTTAGCAACGCCAAGATCATTGGTTCGATTCCCAGGGAAAGCAAGAAAACTGTAAAACTGTAACTTGAACGCAATGTAAGTCGCTTTGGATAAAAGCGTCTGCTAAATGCATAAATGTAATGTAAATGTAAATGTAAAACGCATGATTTCAGCGCGATAGACATGGTAATCAAAACTGAACATATGTTTTTTTAGCAGAGTATCTGAGGTACAAGCTGTAAAGGTGCAGCCCTATTCTGGAAAAGGGGGCGGGGAGCAGCAGCTCATTTGCATTTAAAGAGACATGCACAAAAACAGCCTGTTTATGCTTCCATTCAAAATAGGCATTTTCAAAATGATGTAATAAATTATCTGTGGGGTATTTTGAGCTGAAACTTCACAGATACATTCTGGGGACACCTGAGACTTATATTACATCTTGCAAAAAGGGGCATAATAGGTCCCCTATTAAATAAAGTGTACAAACAGAAAACTAAACTGTTTTGTTTTGTGGCTAATTTGTTGCATGTTTGTATGAATTTGTATAATTTGATTTGTACAAAAACGTATGAGTTTGAATGTGATTCTGAAAAAAAATGACCACCAATTGTAAAATAGTTAATGAATTGCCATGCGAGTTTGTTGTGGCCATTGAGGTGAATGGGGATGAGATCTCATCATATCTACAATTTCTGTTTATTTGAAAAACAATGTACCTAAAGCACAATCTGAACATATCAACAACTAATTATTTTTGCCACTCTTTTGAAGTTATTTTTTACATGGACACATGGATCAAAAGCAAATAAGCAAGCACACACTTTTGTAGAGATTCACTAGATACAATAGAGAGAGAGAAAAAAAAAATCTACTTCTCTCTTGGAAAATAAAAGTAAAGGCTGTTTTCATGGAGTAAAGCTGTGGTACCCTTGAAGGAGCAGAATAATTACTTTGGTCAAAACAAAAGACGAGGATGTGAATTTACTGAACTCAAATGAAAGTTCAGCTCGGCTGTAAACATCAACTGTTTTGCGTTTTCCTTTGCTTTTGACTTCTTTTGCTCTCCAGGCACTGAAGCTCAATTAGCTCATTTTAACAAAAGATTAATTGTCATTGTTGTTATTCATTATTTTGTAAAAGAATAGATAACATCTGTGTTCATAAATAAAAGTAGACTTCTGCTGTGAAAACATTAAAGAGGCTTTTTGATAGCACTTGCTGTGAAGCTCTTATTTTTGGTTGTTTCTTTAACTATGGGTAATTTTGGCCCCGTGGACCTTAAGAAAATAATCAGACTTTCACTCTCTCACTAATTTATTTAATTTGTCCACTAATAATGTTGAACACAAAACACACAACATTCCCCTAATGTTAGTATTTGCTTCCAGATAGTTATTTCTTTTCAGGAACCAAATATTAATCTTGCTAAATATCAGTCTTGCTAAGGCAAATTCTATTGTATACAATATCCATTATATTTCTTGAAGTTGTAACCATGAATATGTAAATACTCTTGCATTATGTGTGATTTTAATTATCTCAGAAAACATAAAACTGACTGTAATGTGTTTATTGATTGATTGATTAATTGATTGTGAGGATAGATTGGGCTCCATGTTTGAGGTAATGACTGTTATTTTTCAGTGTAATCTGTAATGGATCATGTTGAAGGCTCTGTTAGACTGTCAAACACTGACCCCAGAGATTTTAGATCCAGAGATTTACTTTAAGTCCTGTTTCTAACCGTCTGACCTCTGACCTTTAACCTCATACTAAACATCACAGCCAGTTGGTCACATGACACAGAGGGTATCCACAGAAACCTTAAAGTAGTTTCTGTACACTTACACAGTAATCAATTAGAGAAGCATTATAAGTAACGTCTTTACAACGTTGCATTTTTGTTGCAGTTAGGTTACAATGCAGCATATTTAAAAAATAATCCATAAACTACACCTAAATGTGTACAAATTGTGTAACCAAAACATATTTTAAATATTTAGAGAACTAAATAAGTAACCGACCAGCAATCACAAAATGCTGCATTTTGATTGCAGTCAGTTTACAATGTATATATCTGTATATCTATCTATCTATCTATCTATCTATCTATATATATATATATATATATATATATATATATATATATATATATAATATATGATATATATATTAATATATATATTTACCAAACATAATTTACATATTCAGGAAACTAAATAAATAACTGACCAGCAAGCACAAAACATTTTTACGTTGCTTTTTGATTTCAGTTAGGCTGCAATGCAGTATAAATAAATAAATAAATCTAAAATTGTAAAAATTGTTTAACTAAAACATTATTTACATATTGGACAACTAAAATGATTGATAAAAAGATGCAATTTTAAGAAAAGTTATGTTTTAGTCACAAATATGTCTTATCAAAAATAACATAAAAAAAACCATTGTTTTCACTACAAAAACAAAAATTAGACACAACTGCAACATTTGTAGAATGTTTTGTTTGTTTGTTTGTTTTTCCAAACAGCTGTGGAGAATGTAAACTTGTTTTTAGAATAAAAGCTTAATCTGAACACGGAAAATTATTGTTTATGTAAATGTGGTTAATGTGACATAATGCAAGAGCAAAATATAATGGGGAAATTAAAATGATTATTTTGCAGCTTTATTGAGACATTATGGAAATGTTATTTATACCCATGATATTTCTTGAAGTTGTAACCATGAATATGTACATATTCTGATGTATTATGTGCAACAAAGCACAAAACATTTTTACAACATTGCATTTTGGTTGCAAGTACATTACAATGAGTTTTACAATTTTGTTTTAAAAATATCTAAAGTTGCAAAAAAATTGTTAAACTGAGACATAATTTATGTTTGAACAACTGAAATGATTAATAACAAAATGCAATTTTGAGAAAAGTAATATTTTCATCACAAATGTGTCAACTTTATGAAAACGTGAATATATATATATATATATATTATATACAATTAAATGGTGTTTATGTTGTTTGTTTGTTTGTTTAGAATAAAACCTTAATCTGAATATGGAAAATGTTTTTTTAATGTAAACGTGGTTAATGCAACATAATGCAAGGGCAGAATTAAATATAATGCATACATGAAAATGATTGTTTTTCAGGTTTATTGAGACATTGTAGAAGCTGAATGTGTCTGTGGTTCTCAGAAACAGATAAGGTCTGTTCACAGACAGCACGGTTTCAGTTTACCTTTATGTCTGCCGTGCAGTGCTAAAACTCACAAAGGGAGTATCGCTCACTCACACTCACACACATACACACACACACACACACACACACACACACACACACTGTTAGAAAACGTCAATACTCCAAGCCTCCAGGGAAGTGAAGTCACTTGGGTGAAGTTAGCCGTCCCTCTGGGAGAAGAGCCAAAGACAGTAGCTGGAACTATAGTTCATAAAGAGTCCCTGACTGAAAGTCCTTCACTCTGGTTGACTCTAATGTTTGCGTGTTTCTTTATAAACTTCTGATTCCACTAGAGACTTGCACATTTGGCTTCATACACTGATTGGCTTCATCACTCTCTCTCCTCTCCACCAATAAGCTGGTGTGTGGTGAGCGGTCTGGCGCACTATGGTTGCCGTCGCACCATCCAGGTGGATGCTGCACACTGGTGGTGGACGAGGAGACACCCCCCCTCACAATGTAGAGCGCTTTGAGTGCTTAGAAAAAGCAGAAAAGCGCTATATAAATGTAATGAATTATAATTATTATTATTATTATTTGTTTGGCGAATACAGGTCCAAATCATTACAGACTCATATACGGATAGCTGAACCTGCATTACAGTGAAAATGCTTGAAATTGGAGCAGTATGTGGTAGAACAGATCGTAAGGCTGTTTCTGTACCGCAGGAAAATGTTCCTGATAATAGACCGTGTTCATAGATTACAGCTGATGTCTTGCTTCAGGCCTATTCATGTGGAGTGCCTTTTTTTCTCGTATTTTAGAAACTATCTCCACTTTTTCAGCACTGCAGAGGTATTTTTGTTGAGGAAAAAACTAATTAAAGGGATAGTGTGCCCAAAATTATATTTATTTATTTTGTTTATTATTCATTTATTTGGGGTTCTTTAAAGGCATAGTTCACCCCAAATGTATTTATTTATTTACTATTTATTAATTTAATATTTATTAATTTATTTATTTCACTAACCCTTTTTTCACTTAAAACCGATATAAATAAAAAAAAATTGTTTGCACGACACACACACAATAAGATATTTAGTAGTGTTGTCAAACGATTAATCACATACAAAATAAAAGTTTGTGTTTGCATAATATATGTGTGTTCTGTGTATATTTATTATGTATATATAAATACACACAAATACAGTATATATTTTGAAAATATTTACATGTATTTACATACATGTACATGTCTATATATATATTCATATAATTTATATTATAAGTCAAGTCAAGTCAAGTCTGCTTTATTGTCAATTCTTCCACATGTACAGCACATACATACAGAGAATTGAAATTGCGTTACTCTCAGACCCCTGGTGCATACAGTTAACATTAAACACTGTCAGTAGACATTCAAATACAGATAAATACATTTTAAACATATGTACATACAAACTATACTGATATACAAATGAGGACATTGTAGAAAAAAAGAGATAGATAAAGTGGCATAGGCACATGGCAGATAGAGTGCAAACCAGTTAAATAAACAAAACTGTGCAGATATAATGTATAGTGCAAAAGAGCTTATCAGTCTTTTAAAGTGATAAGAGCTCAGAGAACATTCTTTATAAATAAATATATTTAATATATAAACATATTTTTTTTCTGAATATACACAATAAATATACCCAGTACACATACATATATTATGTAAACAAAAACTTTTCTTTTCAATGCGATTAATCGCGATTAATCGTTTGACAGCACTAATATTTATCAGATAGTGCTGGGAAAATTACTTACAAATTGTGATCCATTACTGATTACAAATTACATTACGAAAATTTAAGTTAGTAATGCAATATGTTGGATTACACAGATTAGGTAATGTATTCTGACTACTTTTTGATTACATTTAGATTACTTTTGACTCAGTTTGTAAGAAAATATTGTCCATTCTTTGTTATCAACATCGTGAGGTGCATTACACACTACATTATGCCAAAGTTTCCCAAACTAGAGTTCCTAATTAAACTAATTTAAGGAAAAGTAAAAGGAAATTTTAAGAGAGAGAGAGAGAGAGAGAGAGAGAGAGAGAGAGAGAGAGAGAGAGAGAGAGAGAGAGAATAAATATGAATAATTTACTGCCATTGTGTAAATCATGTAAATCACATATGTAATCATGTAATCTATAAAAAAGTAACTGTATTCTGATTATGAGCACCTTAAAATGTAATATAATCTAATAACAAGTGCTTCATTTTTGGAATCTTATTATGTAATCCAAGTTACATGTAATCAGTTACTACCCAGCACTGTTAGCTGAATGTCCATGCTTCTCTTTCCGCAATTTTACCCTTAATATATATATATATATTAGTGCTGTCAATCGATAAAAAAAAAAAGAATTAATCGCACATTTTTCTAAAATTAATCGCGATTAATCACGATTAATCCCACCTAACATTAGAGTTTTTAAATATGCTTTTATATTGCAATAATTTCACATTCAATCTTCAAATGTACAATGTACAAACAACAAAGACAGTATATTTTTAATATTTCTTTAATGGCATTTTTTTATGATTGAAGGCCAGCATCACTGATATCAATACTACTGATGTCTCTATAAAAATGTTTTTCCCCTTAATATTTAACCATTGACTGTAGCCATTCTGCATTTACAGTATAATTGACAGCTATCAATTTTAACATTTATTAGACTTAACTTCTAATTTAAGTGATCTTAAAACAATCTTCACATGAACCCATTATAATAAATTACATATTTAGCTACCTGTGCCCTTCCTATATATACTGTATAAACAGCAACCTGTACATTCTGCAAAAATATTGCCTTATGTTTTATACAGGAAATGAAACATCATACAGGTTTGAAATTACATGAGATTGAGTATATAGAGACCGAATTTAGATTTTTGAGTGAACTACTCTTTTACCATTTCAACTAATCACTAAATAATTCTCAAAAGCTATTTTCAATTCTAACTGGCACCTTTATTTTTAAGATTAACTCCATATATTCAGCATTTTGGCAGCGAAGTCTCATTAACTAAACATCTGTTATCATACACATTTGTCTGTTGACTTGGGATTTGTCCTCGACCTATCCATATCCCAAAAATCAATATCAATACAGTAGTAAGTCAGAGATAAATAGGTGGGGATTTGGAGGCGGTGTTGTGAATGGTGTTTGTTTAGTAATCTCTTTCCACAGGGCTTCTGAGTGAAAGCAGATAGCGCATCTAATGATCTGCAGCGCTACGGAGTCTCTCAAGCCTCCTGTGAACCCATCTCTTGCACAGTCTCTCAAAGGCAGATGAATCTCACCCTTATCTCCCCTCCGCATGGCCAGATACACGCTGATTGAGAAAGATCCCAGTTGTCTTGGCTGCTGGAGTGTCTGCGGTTGGGGAGGGCAGATGGCAAATGGGCCGAGAGAAGAGAGCCAACAGATACTGCATCACACCGACACAACAAATTAGATTCAGCCACGAGGGGAGGGGAAGGAAGAGTCGTCCAAAGAGCTAATTTAAACACGTGTTTACTGTAGATGGAGTCTTGGCTGTGATAAAGTCCTTTCCAGATAGCGATCTGGGAGACGACCTTCTTTGAGGTCAAGCAATCCCATCATGCTTTGTGGCATGGGACAAATAAGAGAGGCCGGGAAAAATAAAAGAGAAGCATGGTCTGAAACTCTTGAAAAGAAAACCTTCAAACTTTAATTTCTTAGGGGAAAAAGAAAAAACATGAAATGAAATCAATTTAATCATTATATATATATATATACACACACACACACACACAGTGCCTTGCGAATGTATTCACACCCCTTCATTTTTTTCACGTTTTGTGTTGCTGCCTTATGTTAAACTGCTTTAAATTACCTTTTTTTCAACATCAATCTACACTCCATACACCTTATTGACAAAGCAAAAAACAGAATTGTCAAAACTTCATAAATGTATTAAAAATAAAAACAAAACTGAAATAAGTACATTGAAAGTATTCATACCCTGAACTAAATATTTAGCTGAAGCACCTTTACAGCCTCAAGTCTTTTTTGTTTGATGCGACAAGCTTTGCTCATCATCATTTGGCAATTATCTGCCATTCTTCTCCTCATCTCTTCACGTCTCAAGCTCTGTCAGGTTGGATGGGGGCAGATGCACTTTTTCACGTTTCTCCAGAAATATTTGATTGGGTTCAAGCTCAGGCTGTCCTGTTGGAAGGTGAACCTTCTGCCCAGTCGGAGGTTCTGAATGCTTTGGTGCATTAAGCTTTTCTTCTACTCAGATGAGTCCTTCAGTCCCTGCCGCTGAAAAACAACCCCACAGCATGAGACTGCTACATCACACTTTACTTTTGGGATGGTACTATGCAGGTGATGAGCAGTGCCTGGTTTCCTTCAAACATGATGCTTAGACTTGAGGTTCATCAAACCAGAGAATCTTGCTTCTTTCAGTCTGATGGTCCTTTAGGTGCTTTTTTGCTAATTCCAAGTGTGTTTTCATGTGTCTTCATTGAGGAGAGGATTGAGTTTTGCCACACCGCCATAAAGCCCAGATCGGTGGAGTGATGCAGTGATGTTTGTCCTTCTGTAAGTTTCTCCAATTTGCATATATGATCATGGAGCTCAACTAGAGTGACCATTAGGCTCTTAGTCACCACACTAACCAAAGCCCTTCTCCATCAATTGCTCAGTTTGGCCAGGAGGCCAGCTCTAGGAAGAGTCCTGGTTGTTTCAAACTTCTTCCATTAAGGGTAACAGAGACTACATGCTTCTGTGAACCTTCAATGCTGCAGATTTTTTTTCTGAACTCTTCCTCAGATGTGTGGCTTGACACAAACCTGTTTCTGATCTCTACAGGCAGTTTGTTTGACCTCAGGGCTTGTTTTTTGCTCTAATATGCATTATCAGCTGTTAGACCTTTTATTAAGACGTGTGTGCCTTTCCATATCATACTCATTCAATTGGATTTGCCACCGTTTAACTTCACTCGAAGTGTAGTAACATCTACAAGCAATATGAATGCTCCTGAGCTAAACTTCAACTGTCCCAGATAAGAGTATGAATACTTATGCAATGGAATCATTTAAGTTTTTTTATTTTTAATAAATTTGCAAAGATGCTAAAACCTGTTTTTTTTTTTTGCTTTACCATTATGGTGTATGGAGTGTAGATTGGTGTGGAAAAAAGTAATTTAAAGCAGTTTAACTTAAGGCATCATAACAAACGTGAAAAAAATTAAGGGGTATGAATACTTTTGCAAGGCACTGTATATATATATATATATATATATATATATATATATATATATATATTATATTATAATAATAATAATAATAATAATTTGGATTCAGAAACATTCAAATAAAGCTCTTAAATACAGTACCTTCTTTTAATAAATAAATAGCTATTTTATTGCATTTTTTAATTATAAATTGCACTAAATTAAACAGCATTAGAAATAACTATTGTATTTTGTCAGAAATCCTGGTTACCATAGTGCATTTTTGCAAGGGAAGAAACCTATTAAATGAACACAAGCACTTCTTTTTTATTGACAGCAGATCAATTTTCTCCCATTGTATGTAATTTTACTACTTTTATATCGAGCCTCTGTTATTTCTACAGGACCAAGCCGTTTGCAAATTCAGTCCCTTTGCTGTTTCTCAGAGAAGTTTGTGCTGATCAGTGAATCTTTAGAGGAATTGACTTTTTGTTTTTAGCTATGATTCCCTTCCAAATGCAGTGACCTTTTCTTTTCCTCATCACCACATGACTGCTTTCTATCAGTCGACCTTCTTTCTATCGTCAGCTTATATGGAATTGCTTATGCAATAACGCAGCTCTAAATATGAGTGCATAATTACACTAATTCTAATTATTACAGACCAATTTTTTTCCAGGACGAGAGACCGGAATAGTGGCTCTTCAATATTTTAGATGATATTTCGAATCTACTCGGTCACAATTAAACATCAATAAGTCCGACTGAGCCGCTGGTGTCAGTTCTGGTTGAGAGATATAATGGTAAATGTCTGGATCGATGCCTGCCTTCATATGAGGTTGATATCCGTCACAGCAGATGGATTTTGACATGTCTCTCTGTGCGTACGGTCCCGGCACAGACTGCAGAATGAGTAGCTTCATAACAGACATTTAAGCGGGATCCCTGCAGAGAAACGCTGGGGCGATCATGCGTTCGCTTCTTACGTCAAGAGTGTTTTTTTAGACGTTAGGGAGAGGAGGATGCTCTGCTTCATGTACATGATGTGTTCAACTCAAGAGCCGGGAAAACCAACATGCAAGTGTCATGCAATACATTATCTGCACCTAGATGTGCTTTAGGGCTGCACTGTGTGATTAACATGTAGTGATTAGACTATCATTTGAACTGATATTTTATATATATATATATTTCTTAAAGATTTCCAAATCACATTTCACCCCAAAACATTTTGGTATAAAGAAAATGATGTCTATTTTACAACTATTATTTAAAGGGGTCATATGATGCTTTTTTAAAGATCATTATTTTGTGTATTTGGTGTAACAGAATATGTTGACATGCTTTAATGTTCAAAAAAATTTTTTTTTTCAAATACTGTACATTATTGTAGGTCCTCTATAACCAACTGTTGGTTGTTGGCCAATCAGGTATTTATTATGTATATTTAAATACACACACACATACAGTATATATTTTGAAAATATTTCCATGTATATATTTATATTCATATAATTGATATTATATACAAATATTTTAAATGTATAAACATAACATATTTTTCTTAAATATATACATGCATATGTGTATATTTATACATGCATAACAAATATACACAGTATACACACATATTATGTAAACAAAAACTTTTATTTTGGATGCGATTAATCGTGATTAATTGTTTGACAGCACTAATTTATATCTGATAAAGATATTTTTAAACCTATTATTATTATTATTATTATATTAATTATTATTATTATTATTGTGGTTGTTGTTGTTGTTGCTGCTGTTATTATTATTATTATTATAATTATCATATAATGCAACAATATAGTGTCAAATCACAATAAAAGGTCCGAAATAAGATTTGCTTCCTGTTTTGATTGTATATAATAAAGATAGATAGATAGATAGATAGATAGATAGATAGATAGATAGATAGATAGATAGATAGATAGATAGATAGATAGATAGATAGATAAACAAGCATTCAAGTTACTGAATGTATACATTGACATAAATGATTTAGAAATAAAATATTTTCAACTTTATTTATTTATTTTAGCATCATTCATATATATTATACTAATTCATTAATTATTTATATTCATCTCTTTAGCTAAATAACATGTTTTGAATCCAGTATTGTGTGTGTGTGTGTGTGTGTGTGTGTGTGTGGGGGGGGGGTGTATTCATATTCATTTAATCATTTAAAATAACAAGAATTATAAATATCAGAATCAGAATATCAGTTCTATATAACATGATTTTGTGTGTTACTTTTTTGAGTTCATATTATATTAATTCATAAATTATTTATATTTATCACTTTAGCTTTGAGTGTATATTCATATTAATTTAGTCATTTAAAATAATAAGAAAATATCAGAATATTTAACAGAATATATAACATCATTATTATTATTATTAGTAGTAGTAGTAGTAGTGGTAATATAAGAGGTTTTAGGGAGATTCATTCTCGAGGATTGGGAAATGCTGGCAGATTCAAACCAATGATTGATTTATAGCTCAACATATTTATTACATACCGGTATGTGCACTGATTCTAAACCATTACTTTGACCAACATGAATATCTTAAAATGATTCAGTGTAGTGTTTCTCTCAGCATATTGTGATTTTCCATACTATTGGCCTTTATTGGTGTGCGCTTATTTCAGCTGTACCGCTGAAGTTTCATCAGAAATGAAAGAACCAGAGCCTGCCATTGATTTAAACACGGTTCGTATAGCCTAATCTCTCAATGTTACTGATGCGCAACTTTCTCTGGTGTCATTGAGCATTCTGGATCAGCATCTGGAGTCCCATAGACTCATAAATCCCCTCTGGCTTTGTGTATGAGTAAAGACTAAGGACTGTGCTAATGAGCATCTGCATAAGTAAAGGCAGTTCGTCTCGACCCAGTGGGAGTCTCCCATTCAAACGCACTAAAACAAAGACACCGCAATGGCTTCAAAAGAAACTCAGGAAGAAGAAAGTGGAATCCATGCCGGCTGGCTCAAAGAACTCCAAATGCAAATGGATTTGTTTAGGATTAGACATGTGAATCCTTTAGTAAGAGAAAAGGAGGACATTCATCCTCCAATCTTGGCTTTTCAGATTAATGTAACACTGGTGAGCCACAATGCCCAGCTTGAGTCCAGGAAGGTCAGCGAGCAGCTGTGAGAGTGTGGAATATGAAGGATTTGGAGCATTTGTTTTCATGTCCTGTTGTAATCAAATTAGCCAAAAGAATCGGCCGAAACAAAGACAGTGAGGGTTTTGAGACTGGCACAGCAAGTGTGATATTCTCTGGCAAAAGTTTTATGATAATGCAGCTAAAAAACAGTTAATAAACAATCTGATCTAATTAATGTTTATTGGTATTCAAACATTAAACATACTGTACATTTTCATACATTTCAAAATTATATCAATGACAGCATGTAAAATATACTGTATATTTAATACATTAGATTATTTTTTATTTTATTTCTAAAACAACACTCTTATCTCCATATTATTATACTTTTTTTTAATTGGGAACTGCTGTGAAAAGAAAAAATATTATGTTTTCATTAAGCTTTTTTAAAACTGAAAAAAAGCAATGAACTTTGTAACAAGAACTTGAATTTTTGCCGGAGCGATAGTATAGAAGCTTATTTCTATACTGTCACCTCTATACTATTGAAAAACCCTGCAGTTACCCTGCAACCTTTTTTTTTCTCGCAATACTGCTTTTATATCTCGCAAATGTCACTGTCTTCTCGCAATTCTGAAAAAAAAAGCAAAATATAAAGAAATAAAAAGTCAGTAAGATAAATTGTAAGATAAATACTTGCAAATCAGAATTGTTAGATAAAATGCCGCAATTAACTTTTTGTAATTAGTTATTGTAACAAATAATTTTTTGCACTAACTTTTTTTTCTTGCAATTCTGAGAAAAAAAGTCCATGTTGTGGGATATAAACTCAAAGCTCCAAAATATAAAGTGCAAGATATAAACTTCATTTGAATTTTGAGCAGAAAAGTCAGAATTGTGAGATATAAACTCGCAATTGCACAGAAAGTCTGAATTCTGTGGGAAAAAAAAGTCAATTATCATTTTTCAATTATCTTTAATTTCAGAAAAAAACAATCCAGGTCTATTTTGTTGACTATTTAGTTAATCGGTATGCCTAATTATATCAGTATTCTAGTTTTTAGTCATATTTATCGCAAATGTAGGCTGTCTGTTTTATATTTTCACCTTAATAGGACTGTTCATGCATTCAAAAACTCTCATTGATTTTGTCCCAGAATATTCTGCTATTGGTTATTGCTGTTGTTGTAGATTATTGCTGCTGCTGCAAAGCAAGTACAGGAATTTGCTATGCATACACCGATATGGTGCATATTGAGTTTTTAAGACATACTGCTGCTGCACAAATAGGATATATAATAACCTGGAGCAGCTCTGTACAGGTGGAGCTGGGGAGGTGGAGGGTTTCAGAGGAACTGCTCTCGTGAATGTTAACCAGCCATTTAAATGAAAAGCGAAGTAGTTTGCCAAGTAGTTTAAAGCTGTGAATATCATCAGTTTGCATTACGGATCATCAGCCTGCGCCATCTAGAGTTTTATTACAGAACTTGGCATTAATGATATTATTGGATACTTGAAAGACTTAAAAAAATACCTTTAAGTAGCTTCATTGTAATAAGCTTGTTGTACCCAAGTGCCTTGTAGTGTAGCTAACTTCTTCAAAATAATAGCTTGAACTAACATACTTTAAATTGTGAGTAGCTAGCTTGACAAGTTAAGTAGCTTGGAAAGGAAACAAAGAATAGATGTCCACCCACTTGGATAGTTCTGCTTCCAGCACACCTTCACCCCAAATTGTGCACCAGACCTGTTTTAAGATATTTTCCATTTCTCCAGAAACCCATTAAGATTGTGCAGTCGTCGTTGTCTGCGAAGGTGATACTTCCAAGCGCTTAATTGTACTTCGGCAAGATTCTCCGTAAGAGGCCACGGATGTAGAATTACCAAAATTATCTAAATCATAACACATCACTGGCCCAGTTTCTTGTATGCTAATGTAATTAAACACTTAGTGGAGGACTGGAACGAGTGATGAGTTGAATACGAGCCCCCTCCGATTCCCGCGCAGGTGGGGGGGGGGGGGGGCAGCGGAGAAAGAAATGAGGAAATGAAATTGTTGGAGAAAAACAGCGAGGACAAGATTCCATTATCTCATGATCAATAAGGCTATTTGTGTCATCCGTTCAATTCAGAATCTCTTTTCTTTGAGAGAATGGCATAGATATACTGATGGTTGCACTGTGGGTTGACTGCCTTGAGATTGTTTCCTAATGCGGGTCCTTATGGGATTTATTCTGTGATATAAAGAATGTAATGACAGGAGGTGGGTTTCACTTAGGTTTTGATGGTCCTCTACGATGAGTGGAGTGGCTAATACGCTAAAGAATAAGCACTAGAGATTTCAGTCATCCATTCTACCCGCCCCGTAAGTGGGTAAAATACCCTTTGAGGGGGTAAAATAATTATTTCTGAAGAATTTACCTGAAATTGGAGATGACAAAAGTTGTTAGCGGGCAAAACGCCGCCCCGCTGTCAGAATCGGATCATAATTCCAGGTTGAAAGTTCATACTGTGGCGTTAGAGTGTAAAAATACACAAATGCTTTCAAATGGGAACCTCAATTACACAGCCAGATTAATCCAAAAATTTGCTATTTCTATTGTTAAAAGCAGATGACAAAGAAATTACTTTAATATCCTACATCATATCAATTTAAGGCGCCGATGTTCCAGCAAAGCATTGAACATGTCGGCAATTTACAGTGAATAACTTAATTAGGAGGGCTAACTTGCGAGTTAAAATGAGATTTGTTTGATTGAAATGGCTCATATACTGCTAATTGGTCCTTTCATGCAAAATGTTGTACCCTGGAGTCCTTTTACCTCCAAAGAGCCATGTCGTTTGAATTTAAGTCTAAGAATTCAATATAATGCATCAGTTTTGGAATGATCTGGATCCACAATGAAGATTGGTTTGACTGACATTTGAAAATAAAATAATTGGTTTAACATGGTGTGCGCATTATTTACTCAAAATAATAGCGTTTAATATGCGAAGAGGGGAGAAAACAGTTTAGTCTCCATTTAGGTTTTATATCTCCAGCTCATCCGTCAGTGGTTTCTGCATTCACTCGCGAGCGGATGTTTTTCTAACCTTATTTGTCACATACAGTGGGCTATAAATAGCTGCTTCCTGTCCTCTTCTGCCACAGTCGCAGTGATGACTTGGTTTGCAGGGTCTCCCTCAGCATCCTTGTGCAGCAGATGGCAAAATGATTTGAACTGGTTGTGAGCTTTATTTAAACGTGAACCGTATGTTAACTTCTGTGGTTTATACAAGGTTCCCACGGTCATGGTAAACCTGGAAATATCACACTGCATATCAATAATTTTTCATGTTTTATGTATGAATCTAAGAAAATCAGTGAAGTTTGTGCTTAAACCTTGAAAAAAGAAAAAAAATGGCGTCATGGAAAAAGTCATCTTATTGAGCTAATTTTTTCTTCTCAATATGAATATCTATAAATAAATAATATAATATAAACATTATAATATAATATATATAAATATTTATTTGTCAGGAGTACCGCCCCCAATTCAAGCTAGTGGTTGAACTATGTTGCGAGGGCAGGCCTCTTCCAGACTGCAATATCCTTTTGTTCCACTAGTGGCGCAGAAAGTCGTTATCCACTGATAATCCATTGTTGTTATAAAATATGTGTGTGAATTTGTGCAATATTGTGTTAAATTACCATTCAGAACTATATTATGGCTTCAGACAACTTGGAATATAGTGCACAAGTTGTATGGACAACTTTTATGGGCTGTTCAGACAAAACACATTTTTGTGTTCTCGCATTTTTTCACTGCGCTGCTTTTCCATTGCTTTTGTACGTAAACATGGATGTTGCGTTCACATCCTGAGTCTTTTGCGGAATTTCGCCCATAACACGCCATTCTAACAACACAAGTTTAGCTTTTAAAAACCACATGTATAGAGTTTTTTTATTTTATTACACTGCCTTGCGTTTCACACTTTTGTGTTTAAAAAACGCAAAACTGTGTGAATAGCCCATTATGATGCCTTTTTGGAGCTTGAAAGCTCTTTTTCACTTACTATATGCTTTTGTTCTATAGAAAAGAACAGAATGAACATTCTCTGAACATTCTTTCATAATTCATTGAAGGTTTACAATGACACAAGTGTGAGAAAATGATGGCTGCTTTTGTATTTTTGGGTGAATTCCTTTAAACTTGCTGCATGTGTGAGTAAACTCAAGTTTGAATCATTTCCTGATCCAATTGCTTCTCTATCTATGGCAAAAGCCACTAAAATTAATTTATATGTCTAAAATAAAACCTTGACACCATAAACCCTAATTCTTCTTGGTTCTATATTTGTTCCCATGTTTGGGCGGCTTTTCCTGAGGTAAAATATGAAGTGAAGAGGAAGATCACAGAGGGCATTAGTTACGATTGGGATTTTGGGTGGGTAGGTCTTGCCGATATCCCAGCAGCCATCATTAGCTCATCACGCAGCCTCCAGGGGGTGGGTGCCATCAATCCACCCGACAGGGGCGGCCGGGCGTGGGCAGCCCAGCGTGAGGGAGAGCTCCGCTGCCTCCACACTCAATCCAGACAGAAACAAATGGAGGGCTCTGGAGATTCAACTGAAAATTAAGGCAACCGGTGTGATGCAAACTTAAGAAGCAAAGCGTGTTGAGTGCCAGTGGGTAATCAGCTCCTTTACAGTACATTTCCTTTTCAATCTTCTTCAGTGGTTTTTGCACACTATTCTACCTTGGCATCAATCACATCCATATGACTCGCCCCTCATTCGTAGATAAGGTGGCATATGAATTTTCCTACAATTTTGGTTAAAAATTGTAGGAAAATTTTGGTTAAAATGTGACTGGCAAAACTACATTTCTTTATTGGGGTTGTGAATTCAAAGGAATAATTCACCCCCCCCAAAAAAATGCTGAATATTTACTCAACCTCAGGCCATCCAAGATGTAGATGAGTTTGTCTCTTCATCAGATCTTGAGAAATGTAGCATTACATCACTTGCTCACCAATGGATCCTCTGCAGTGAATAAGTGCCGTCAGAATGAGGGTCCAAACAGCTGATAAAAACATCACAATAATCCAAAAGTAATCCACTCCTGTCCAACAATTAACATCTTGTAAAGAGAAAAGCTGCATGTTTATTAGAAACAAATGCTTTTTTTAAGATGTTTCTAACTTCAAACCATTGCTTCTGGCTAAAATACGAGTCCTCTATGCATAATATTGCTTTCTCCAGTGAAAAAGTAATCTTGTCTGAATCAGGAGAGAAATATGCACAAATCAAGCACTATTGTGATGTTTGTATCAGCTGTTTGGACTCATTCTGATGGCACCCATTCACTGCAGAGAAGGTAAGCAAGTGATGTAATGCTACCTTTCTACAAATCTGATGAAGAAACAAACTCAAAATCTGATGAAGAAACAAACTCATCTACATTTTGGATGGCCTGAGGGTACTGAGAGTAAATCTTCATCAAATTGTATTTTTTTGGGTGAACTGTCCCTTTAACATGTTAATTTTGTAGGATGCCCCTCAGCTTCTACTTAAATTTCAACTATAAGAGACAAAAAATACCCACTTTCAGATAAAGAATGTGATCATACCACCCAACACTCTTTTGACTAATTTTTAATATTGTATCCATCTCTCTCTCTGATCCTGCTCTGCTTGACATGCTCTCCTCCCACCTCATCATGAGTGTCAAGTTTATGAGGTCAGACCTGTTTACCCGGATATCTTAACTCGAAGCTAGTAATTACTCTCTGACCCCACTCTTTGGTCACTGAGATGACCGGCTAGCTTGTGTGGTCTGAAGTTGTGTGGCTGATCAAAGTGAAAAATATGATTCAGATTGGGGCCTGTAGGTTAATGATATACTTTGTCACAGGAGAAGTTTCTGTTGCTGTTGATTTGCAGTTGCATAAATAACCAACTATTCTGAAATAATAAATAAAAGGATTCACATTTGTGTATGTAAAATGTTATTAAAGTTAGTTCTGTTCTGCAAATTTTACTAGAACCTACACGCTTTTCTACTGGTTACATCATTGCGCCAATAGGTGGCGACAAATGACTGTCTTTATGAGTGAGTCATGTGAATCATTCAATCATTCAATTAATTCAAAAACTCTTAATTCATTCAGGAAAAAAGTGACTACCTTTATGAATGAGTCACCGTATCATTTACTCATCCAATTCGAAGAGACTATGAATGATTCATTTCATAAACAGTTCTTTCCAAAATGCTGATTCATTTAGGAACAAAACAAGTAGCTGTCTTTATGAACGATTTGCAGAATAATTTCCTCATTGAACATGACTAATTTATAAGTGAGTCCAATCAATCACTCAAACAATTTGTTAAAAAAACACTGAATTAATACTGTGTGTTTATTTATTTTCCCGTGGCTCTGCGCTTTGTTTAACTGCTTTTGTTGGTGGAGCAAAATAGACAAAGACGTATTGTGTCTAAAATGTAAGTTACTCAATATTACCGTATTTTTACTGAACTATTAAAACAATATCACACAATGCTGCCTCTTTGTTATTTCATTAACTTTGCAAAAACAGCCCAAGCCATCCCATCAGGCACAGCACGTCAATATAACATCAGGTTGATGTTGGACATGAGATCAGACAGACGTTGAATTTTGAGAATGAAAATCGGATTGACGTCAATACTTGATGCCAATTTGACATTGACTTAACATTGGATTTTGATTACACAACCTAAAAACAACAAATATCAATGTCAGCTTATGTCGGTATTGGACATTAAATTAACATTGACATTAGACATTGAATTGACATTGAATTTTGGTCACCCGACATCGCAACCGAAATTTTACGAAGAATCAGCGTCTTGTGTACTTGCTGGGATCGCTAGTTTTGAGACATTGTTTTTGTATTAGTAAAGAAGGGTTAATTGCAGCTAAATTATGACTTTAATTTTAAGGTGAACTGTTCCTGTTAGACCACATCCTCCATCTCCATATATGTTTGGATGTGTTGCTGCAGAAAATCAGTGAAAATTGTCTACTGTAATTTACACATAGTGCATGTAATAAAAACCGGTTATCGCTTCTACAACCCCAAATCAGAAAAAGTTGGGACAGTATGGAAAAGCAAATAAAAAAAGAAAGTAGTGATTTCTAAATTTACTTTGACTTGTATTTCATTGCAGACAATATGAACACAAAATATTTCATGTTTTGTCTGGTCAACTTCATGTCATTTGTAAATATACATCCTTTCCTGTCATTCAGACCTGCAACACATTCCAAAAAAAGTTGGGACAGTAAAGCATTTACCACTTTGTAATGTTGCCATTCCTTTTCACAACACTTAAAAGACGTTTAGGGACTGAGTATAGAGTATTCTGTTTACCTTGACCGAGAGCTTATGAACACAGCTACAACCGCGTGGCCTCGACTTTTCCTCAGTACCTCCAGGTGAGTAACGCGCAAGTTCCTGCTAGTTTCACTGCTCGCACTGGATTCATTATGGTTTTGTATGCCGCATAGCCCCTCAAAACCCATTTCCCAGATTATGACTGGCCTATTTGTGAACCAGTTTGAATTATACTCTCTCCTCTCCTCATTGATATGCCCTACCTGTCTGTATGTTGAATTATGTACTTCAACTGTATTTCTCTTTGCAATGGTGAAATACTCCAGTGAAGATGGATTAAAATATACACAAGTTAATCCTATCAGGACAGTCACTACGCTGAATAATAATGCTGTTGCAAAAACCGACCCTTGACTCTGAAGTGCAATCATCTAAGTAAAGAAAAACACTGCTCTACGGTGTCTGTTTTCATTGTGCAAATTGGTTGGGAACATTATTAAGCAGCCTGCAGTGATCTCAAATGCTGTAAAATAATAACGCCAGCCGCGGTGTCTCAGTGACCTTATTTATTCCATTCAATAGAATAAATGAAAAAAAAAAAATAGGGAAAAAACAGCTCAATATCAACGAGCCCCGTGAGTCAGCACTATGCCTATCTCTTAAATACATGTCAAATAAACAAGAAGCTTGCTAAGATAAAGAGTTATTAAAATTGAGTTATTCTCGGATAATACGGTGCATTGCAAAAATTACGGGATCCCATTTGGCCCGATTAGTTACAGTGGACACAAAAAACTATTTATTTAAGCCACATTTAAAATGCATGAATGTCACTGCATTAGAAATGTTCTATAAACTATGCTGTGTTCTTACTTTTTACTTTTCAGCCTTAATATTTAATATCTCATGACGTTCAATAATGGTTCTTGAATGTCTGTTTTGTTCCGCTGATTAACACTAAGCAACAAACACAACAAGCGGTGTCTGATTTACGGATGAATGAATCTCACGAGCTGGTTCTTTGTAACGAATCAGTAAAATTAACTCACATTATTTGATGATTTACTCTGATTAAAGATTTGTTAATGTAAGTGTCATGTAGTGAATCAATCAAACAAATATGCATTATTTATTTTCATTTGTCACTTGATTTGATGTTTTGTTAGCCTATTTAATGCAATGAAATTCCTGACTAAAATATGCTCAGGATTATCCTAAAATGTTAATTTTATGCAATAATAAGCACTAACACCTAGTTAAAAATATCACGGTCAATAATTGGCTTCACAAGTTTCACCTGGCATGAAATGGATGAAAATTGGGGAGAGATATGCATACTGATATTGATAAAATTGCTGTAATTATGGTAAATGATGTAAGTGCTGACAAGGGAAAGAAAAAAAAATATTATGAAATTACTGAGAGTCATAATTAGGGATTTAACATTTCTACAAGATTAACAGCATTACATGAATATGATGCAAATTGAAAGTGTTTCTTTTGTACTAGACTCGGTTTTGTCAACCAAACATTTGTCATGCTTAATATTTTAGATTTTTCCAGCCCTCCAGGCCAGGATAAGATGTCGAAGACACATTTCTGGTGACTCGTAAATTCATCCATCATCTTCAAAACATGATTCCAGGAATGATTCCTCAATCGTTTTATCCAGAGATAAATGGGCATCAGTAGTCTCTCGCCGCAGTTGCCCTCAGGTGACGGTTGCTTCTCGGAACATCACAAAACCAGCACTGTCCTCGAAGCTGCTTGCCAAAATTTAGTCAAGAATCCCTGGGAAGCGCCATTGTTGCATAACTAATGTTATTGTGAGAGATAAATATTCACATCCATGTCCAAAAGCCCAAGTCTGTCTGCCCTGCACACTTGATCATCCAATCACCTTGACACATTGCGGCTTCTCCTTTACCTTGTGTTGTTTTCATTCATCACTGTGCTCACTTCAACACTTTGCTTTAGAGAGAAATCCTTTCTATTCTCATTATTAATGAAAAGATGGAATTTTGTTAATATTTTCTCCATATAATAAAAGTGGATGAGTCACGCCACCATAGGAGTGCCATTTGTGTTCACAACAGTTGATAACACTCACTAAACCCAAATCTAAACTGTGTTGTAATTAACAAATACTATTTTAAAGAAGTATATGCATTTTGACATCTTAGTTACAAAGAAACTGCAATTAACTCTTTGGATTAAATGTGAGAGAAATAAGTTTTTTTTTTTTACCTCAAATTATTAGTGAACTGTCCCTTTAAATGATGATGAAGAGGAAGTGACATCACTGAGTCTTCAGAGGAGTCATCTTTAAAAGGTGGAGAGTTACACTCTCATTAAGTTACGTAATTTAGTCACATTTAACTACTTACTTCCCAACACTGGTTATTTTAAAGTAACCACTTGGTTCTTTCTATAATCAGTCAATTGAGAACAACATATTTTTTGGGGGGGTAAAACTCTTTTATTCTATACAAAAAAGAGTGTATTTTCTGTGTATTTAAGTTTTTTAAATCACTAAATGCAAAATGCACTTATTTCATGGTGTTGTCAAACTCTAAAAAAGACAGAAAACAGCATGAAAGCAGTCCATATGTTTTGTGTCGTATATTCATTAATGTGATGAACAGACAGAAATCTCGGCCATTAATCACGCCTCTGCATGATCAAACCTGTTACGTTCATGTTCAACTTGTTTTTTGCACCATTCCTACTATGCAGCACAATTGTCATATATTGGATGCAATATGATTTTGGACATTGCAATTTTGGAGAGGCTAGCAACAGCATGCTAGCTTTGAAAGCATAAGTTCCCACCCTCCCTGCAAATCACTCTCCAAAGCCACGCCTCCTCTAAAATGGACATTACAATACAAAGCACATCATATCCCGCACATCATCTTACTTAAACAATGCATGATACTCTCGTCGTGATACTCTCTATAATGGTGCCTTAGGGTGACGCGAAGGAGAAGAATTGTTGAATTAAAGTTGTTATTCTGTTTTTTTTGTGCACAAAAAGTATTCTCGCTGCTTTGTAAAATTATGGTTGAACCACTGATGTCACTGTTTTACCGATGTCCTTACTACGTTTCTTGGTCTGGGAACATTTCAGTTGCATTGCTGTCTATGGAGGGTCAGAAAGCTCTCAGATTTTATCAAAAATATCTTAATTTGTGTCCCGAAGATGAACGAAGGTCTTACGGGTTTGGAACAACATGAGGGTGAGTAATTAACAACATCATTTTCATTTTTGGGTGAACTATCTCTTAAACTTAGTGACTGCTATCTGGATAACCAAATATTAAATTAGATTATATTAAAATAATATTAGGAAATAATAATTTATAAGTTACAATTATGAACATAAATATTATGAATTATAAATATATTAAAACATTAAATATATATGTATATATTATGTGAATTAAAAGTAAATTAAATTGTCTTAACATCTTACACTATTTCTCAAGTAAATACATCTTGTTTTATGAATGTTTAGACATTTGTACTGGAAAACAAGACAAACATTGAGGAAGTAAATGAGTTTTGCAGTGTGAGAAGGCGATTCCTTCATGTTGTTCCGGATGCATCAGGACAGATTAGCATTTACACAGCAAATGTCATGTTCATCTATATTTCTGGCTTCCTCCAACTGTGGTTTCATTAGTGACTGGCTCACCTGAAGCTGATGTTGATGTCTATATGCTTCTCTTGTACTCTATATACTAAAACACACACTCATATCCTTTAGACAGCAGGTGGGCTCAGTTTATTGAGCTCAGACCTGACTCGGGCTCCATTGCCTCTGGGCACCATGCTGTCATTTCCCCCGTCTATTGTATTCATGGCATCTTTAGGTCGCGTACATTCATATCGGATATAATGGCCTGTGCTGGGCAGAATCGCAGCTAAAGTGAGGAGTGCGGCATTCCTGGCTGCTCTCCAGAGATACGAGTGGATTTATGAAGATCGGGGCCCAGGACAATGAAACGCTGTGTGCTCGTTCAGCTGTGGAAAGGAGCTTTAAAGAGCCACTGAGACACGGTTCACCATCCCGTTCCCCGGGGTCCACATAGATGCCGCTCACCTCCTCTCGTCCCGCGTAGAGATTGACTTGATGGGAAGCAGAGGAGGGAGTAATCCTCCCACACTCCCGGCACCAGGAGATGATGATGAGGAGATGGCTCCCAGCAGTCCTATGGAGATAATTACCAGCCGCTCTCCTGCCGTTTCACTGAGACGTGTGTCTGTCTGTGAAGAAAAAGCAGAAACTACTTTGAAACTAGAGCTTGCCAAGCTACATGCTATTTATAATTTGAAGTAATTAAATTGCACTTTAGCTGCACTACAAACTGTTAACATAACGTTTTAAATGACTGTCAGATTATATAATTCACTATTTTAACAAGTATTTGTCTGGCTCAAAGAACAAGGATCTTAATTTAAGTGAGTCAGTTATAGACTAATTCACACAGAAAATTAAATTATGGTAATGTTTCCTCACCTTCATGTTGTTTTAAACCTGTATGCAGTTACATTGTCTGTGCAACACCCCTGCTGAAAAAAAAACAAACAAACAATAGAAACCATCACAGAAATTCTAATGGTTTCCACTAAAAATACCAATACAAAAATTACAAACCATCAACTTTTTTGGGACATATTCCATTATGATTTAAAGGTTTTAACAAGCCACCAATAGAAGGTGACCAATTACCAGTAGAAACTGACAGGGTCCATTATAGTATCCATTAAAACAATACAATTCCCAGCACAACTAGTAAAACAATTACAAATTTTGTGATGGTGTCTATTGTTTTGTTTTTTCCAGCAGGGACAATGTGTGACCATGGAAATCAATCAACCAACCTATCTATCTATCTATCTATCTATCTATCTATCTATCTATCTATCTATCTATCTATCTATCTATCTATCTATCCACACACATCTAGATTTTAAATTCAGCCAATTTTAATTAATTTGTGTTTTTATCTTTAATTTTACTTGAGCAACAAATACCTAAAAATCGAAGGAAGGAAAAAAACAATCAATCAAGGAATGTTTAGGCCTACTTGAGAAGCAATGCTGCATAAAATATTAAGACTTAATTTCAAAAAGTGTACCTGAGTAAGAAAAATATATATTTTAAACCTATTTAACATACAATGTAAAAACATAAGTCAAACATTTTCTTTTTTACTGGTAAACAATAAAAAAGAGACTAAATAAACAATTTAAAAACTCATTGAGAAGTGTTTCTCTTGCAGTGTAATTTTTGCAATTTGAGAGTTGAAAACAGTGACAGGCGAAACACAATTTCATGGCAATATTTTACATTTTGGTGAATTGGTGGCTAATTCACATGCATTCATATGATCTAATTCACTTTTATATGATCTGTTTATGTCCCGTTTGGGGTGGACCTTCAAAACTTACATTTTTGTATGATTCACATTGTATGAATTCATATGAAATTGCCATATCATACAATGGTTACATTTCGCCACATATTATGAGATCAGGTTAGATGGATCACAGCATTTAAATACAAAGTTCTGTAATGAAACTCTAGATGGTGCAGGCTGATGGGTACTAACTCAATCTGATATAGTCTCATCATTATTCACATGGCACAGCTGATTAGTTTAGTTGCATAAGCAGCCAATGAGTTGCTGCTCAACATTCACCAGCGTTCGGTGCAGCAGTTTGCAGCATGCTTTAGAAACCCTCCTCCTTCCGCAGCTCCACCTGCATACTGTAGACCTGCTACAGCGATAATTTAATGTATGCTATATATGGGGTTTATTTAATATATATTATATATGCAGTAGCAGTGTTTCCTACCCGCTCACTGCAGCATGTATACTACCATGCTAATCTTTCATAGAGTTGTCATGACAGAAATACGTTTTTCTCCACAAAGTGGATATAATATGATTCAAATGATTATCTATTATTATTTACTAATATGTAATAATTATCACATTTACTATAATCAGTGTTTGAATATTGCCACAACTCATTCAGCTATAAAGGTCAATGTGGAAGAGAATTTTACAAAAGCCAGCCAGCCATTATGTTACTCTGTTATTGATTTAAAAAAATACATTACTAGAAAAGCTACACCATTCTGAACAACTGTTATGCTACTGAATATGTAGTTGAAATATCAGCATTGCTACTTTCATTTATTCCCCCACACTGGATTTTTTGTAATTGCTTTATTATAGAGTTGCAATGTGAAACTGCTCTTTTAGCCTCTTTTAGCTCTTTTTAGTCCACAAGCCCTTCCTTCATGTTGTTTGTTGGAATGTCATAAAATCAACACTTGCATTGCTCTGTGAGTGTAAAGCCTGTACCAGTTCAACAGAAAACAGAAAACTCAGTGTTATAATGTCAAAAGGGCAACATATTTTGTCTTGTAATGCACTTGGCCTCAATATAATAGCGCTATTAGGATGATGTAATTATTATTGTTTTTTTTTTTTGTACTAGCCTCATAAAAATGACATAATTTCAAGTAATACATTAAATCCAATAAACGAAGAGGAGAAACACTGGTTGTGACAGGATGATAGAGAATCAATAAGGATTCATCTGGCCTCATATTCAATCTCATGAGGCTTTGCCACTTGAAAGTCATTAAGCTGCTATTTGACCCCTAATCACGAGCATTCTGCAATCATTTCTAGTGTTCTTCAATCTCACAAATGAGCATCTTTGTGTTTCAAGCCTTTTCCAAGATGTTAAGCATTGGAAGCGAGCAGGCAGGAAGCTGAAATCCCAAGCATTTGGAAACTGGGAATCGGTGGATATTTAATATTGTATTTTGATGATGTATTTTAGATTGATTTGTGTTTATCATGACATAAAGAGGGTCATGGGCATATGAAATGTGAAATTAAAGTGGAAATGTTGTTATTAGAGGATGTTATTGGTAATGGCACACTGTTCTTGCAAATGTCTAGCAACAATTTGAGACAAGAAAGCCACAAATAAACATGATTTTTCAATGGCAGATTTAAAAACAACTACTTTTTTATTCTTTATGTATCTTCATGTCCACTACAATGGAAGCCAGTACTGAAGCTACATGAAAAACCTCATATTTTAACCATACTTATGAACTAGTGTTGAAGATTTTAAAAATGACACATGCAGAACTGTAAGAATGATAAATGCAATGAGAATGTAAGGAAAGGTAAGATGATATGAGGTCTCAAAAAATTAGTTTGATCCTTTTTGTTGGTTGCAGTGGGTGAATCTGAGTATATGTGTAAAAGTCTTTGTGTGTAAGTGAATGTGCTTATGTGTACTTGCTGGTTGTTTTGATGAATGTATGATTGTGTGCATTGTAGCAATAAGGTGTGGAGGGTGTGTGAGTGTGTGTTGCTGTGTATTCATTGTAGGATTCACATCCACTATGGCTGTTTCGCACTAAAATCAATGAAACAAAATATTGACAGGCTATGGTCACTTTGAAGAAATATGATTTAATTAATTAACAGCAATGTTCATAAAACTTCAATGTTAGAATTTGTAGCTCTGTATTTTCATAAGCTTTCCTGTAGCTCAAATGGTAGAGCATGGCGCTAGCAACGCCAAGATCATGGGTTCGATTCCCAGGGAAAGCAAGAGCTGATCAAATGTAAAAACTGTAACTTGAATGGAATGTAAGTCGCTTTGGATAAAAGCGTCTGCTAAATGTAAATGTATTCTAGCTTTGAAATGCTTGCACAAATTTCACAACCTGTCATACAAGTAATCCGTGAGGTTCCGGCTGATATCTTTCAAGACCTGATGTCCATTGTGATTGACATAAAAAAAATAAAAATAAATCTTGTGTTCTGCAACTCTGTAAGATCTTCAAATAACTTTGAATATTATCACTTGATAGTCTTAATTTTATAATAGGTGCAAGTTGATGAGGCTACCATGAACATAAGATGAGGCTACCATCTTCCTGTCTATATCTGTCTTTGTGATGCCTGTAACTCAGTCAGATTAAACAGTTAGTTCACCCAAAAATGAAAAGTATGTCATTAATCACCCTCATGTCATTTCAAACCCGTAAGACCTTCATTCATCTTCGGAAAACAAATTAAGATATTTTTTATGGAATCTGAGAGCCCTCTGACCCTCCCATAGACAGCAATACAACTGAAATGTTCCCAAATCCAGAAAGTAGCAAGGAGATCGGTAAAATAATCCATGTGACATCAGGGGTTCAACCTTAATTTTACGAATTGCGAATATTACGAATCCGGCGTGACACAGCTGACACAGAACAGCATGCGCTGTTTACGTCCAGTGGATACTCTACAAAATGGCGCTAGGGTGATGCAGAGGAGACAAATTGTTGAATAAAGGCTTTTTTTTGTGCACAAAAAGTGTTCTCGTAGCTTTGTAAAATTACGGTTGAACCCCTGATGTCACATGGATCAGTCCCTCCAGGATTTTGCGATTCTGCAATCGCTGAATTTATCGCAAAATCAAGCAAACTCCGCAATTTGCGCAAGAGCTCGTAAATTTTCGGAATTGCATTTTCCGCAGATTTTGGGGGTTAGACGCGTCCCGTGACGTCATCGCAACGCGCATTCAGTCAAAGAAAGGTTGTTTCTCAGTTTGAAAAATGGAATGAACAGCCTTGCGTTCTCATTATGCCCGATTTACAAGAGCTACATTGGACAAACTAACCTAAAGCGGAACGAATCCGCGCTACTCGTTTGGGCTACGCGGCGCAGACCGTTTATCTGCTCGGGCGGAGCCGTGGGCTGCTCTTGATTAAGCGACACCGTTATACACAGCGCTGGGAGATACTGTGAATAAAGTAATTGAATTTGCAGAAGAAACAATAAAATCTCTGTCAAATCTTGTGAGAAGCATTCAAATTCGGCGCAGAATTATGTTAAAGCTACGGATATCAGAACAAACGCCACTGATGTGGAAACCAGGAAAAACATTGTTCAATAAACACAAATCTCCACCATTCACCATGGATTTAACATAACTACAGGAACAACTTGTGGCAGAAATGGTCCAATGTTTGAGTGTTTTTAAATGCTTCACACAACTTTTCCCAGCACTTCAAAGCTTTAAGTATTACCAAATTTGAAAGTTATTTTTAATGTGATGACATTATTTGTTCATCCTTCATAGGTTGCCTCCATTTATAAAACTAAAAGTTCATAATGTAGGAAAGCAAACACTTATTTAAATATAAAAAGTCCATTAAATTACCACTATATGGTAACATATACTAAATATATATATATATATATATATATATATATATATATATATATATTTTTTTTTTTTTAATCAAATTATATTTCAGACATTATGAATGACAGTAATAAAAGTTAATTTTATCTGCATCTCAACTACCCAGACAGCACAAGTAAATCTGTAAGACGTCTGCTAAAGATCTGGGAAACATCTCTGAAGCAGTTTTACATGCATTCTAATAAATGTCTATTTGACATCTGACAGGAAACGTCTTAGAGACATATTGCAGATGAGCAAACACCCTAAACAATATGTCTTGCATATGTAAATGCAGACATCAAATAGACATCTCCGAGATGTACATGTCTGATTAGGGTGAGTGCTTTACTGTCAGGTGCTGGTGCCACCTTCTGTAGAACTTAATAGCACTGGTGTCCTCAAATGTTAGTATGGAGCCCTAAGATGTTTCTCAAAGTCAAGACAAGTTATAATAATGTTAGAAGAATGTTGCCCATGGTATATTTTCACTGCAAAACAATAAGAAATGCCGCAAATATCACCGCAAATTTTGAGAAAAGCCAGAGTAAAATCATTAATTTTAGGCCGCAAAAATCTGAAAAAAAGTCCTGCGAAATCCTGGAGGGACTGATGGATTATTTTACGATCTCCTTGCTACGTTTCTGGACTTGGGAACATTTCAGTTGTATTGCTGTCTATGGGAGGGTCAGACAGCTCTCAGATTCCATCAAAAATATCTTAATTTGTGTTCTGAAGATGAACGAAGGCCTTGCGGGTTTGAAACACATGAGGGTGAGTAATTAATGACAGAATTTTCATTTTTGGGTGAACTATCCCTTTAAGTTAGAAGTCTTATCTTCATTGTGATTGGTTGATCAGGAACCAGTTAGTGACCAGGCATTATTCATATTACAGTTTTTGCCCGTTGCTTGAACACTATAGACCCATGCTTAGACTAAAGTAACACAACTTGAAGCTTTTGTTACCATACCTCAAACACATGTACTCATACCTTAAACAAAAGCGCTGCTTTGCACTCTAGTTGCAATTATGCAACACACTTACTCCTTTATGCATCACACATGGTCCTGCATACTACACTCTATTTCATACATAAGACACTTCGTTCAAAAATGAAATCTCAGGGTGCCATTTGGAAAACACATGTATCCAAAATACAAAACACATCGGGTAATTGCAACCACTCAAATACACACCTGAAGGCACTTACTTGCAAAACTGAACACCAGTTAGCCAACTACAAAAAGCCCTCAGTTTAGCCACTTCAAGAACTTTGCAAGCATGGATGGAGGGAGAGCAAGAGGAAGAGGAAGAGGAAGAGGAAGAGGAAGAGGAAGAGGAAGAGAAGGAGGAGGAAGAGGAGGAGGAGGAGGAGGAGGAGGAGGAGGTCGAAGAGGCCATGCACGGACCCATATTTCTGATGATATACAGTTTTTTCTGAAGGCTCAAGCACATTTTTTGTAACTATTGGCTATTTTTGCAAAACTCTACACACAAATAAGAAAACCCTTCACCAAATCAGCAAAACATTGTAGTTTTCTTGCAAAAGCTAATAAACCTTGCTTAACTCTTCAAACCTTCGTAAAAATGGTATTTTCCTATCAAACAGTTAACACAAGCCATCACATTAATAAGCACACAATGCACCAACTACACACTGATGGTATGAATAAAAAACACATCTGGCTTTTGCTTTCTCTGTGCACAAGGTAGGCTATGTCAGTTTGAGGTCATACTTTTGTCATAGTTCTGTAAACATAGAGGGATCCAAACTTCAAGTACTGGTGTTTATTTACACACATCAAAACAAACACAAGTGTTTTTTTCCAAGTCAAAACAAAATAGTAATTTCACTGAGGAAAAAAAAGAAATCAGTCTACATCGTGTTGTCTCTCTGGGTCCGGCCACAAAATTTCGTCTACATCACATGCAATGTCCTCTAGTCTAAGGCACCAGGGAAAATATCTTCTGGAATGGCGTATCCAGGCCTGACATGATGCCTGGTCAATATCCCCACATGCCTCCTCCATTGCCTGTAAAAGGGCTATGCGTTGATGGGGATGACGGTCATAGACCTTCCAGCGCCAGGCAGAGAAGAACTCTTCAATTGGATTCAAGAATGGAGAGTGTGGGGGGAGGTTGAGTACAGTGAAGAGTGGGTGATCTGTAAACCAGTTGCGGACCAAAGCAGCCCTATGGAAACTAACATTGTCCCATATGATGACGTATCTGGTCTGCTCTGGTCTCTGAACATTAGTGAGCATGTCATGTAAGGTGTCCAGGAATGTAATAATGTGTGCAGTGTTATATGGGCCCAGGGTTGCATGATGGTGAACAACACCATTTTGACTTATAGCTGCACACATAGTTATGTTACCACCACATTGTCCTGGGACATTGATTATGGCACGGTGTCCAATAATGTTCCTGCCACGTCTCCTTGTCTTAGTGAGGTTAAAACCAGCCTCATCCACAAAAAACTGCTCATGACCCATGACATCTGCCTCTAGCTCCATCACTCTCTAGACAAGACAAAACAAATTCAGCACAGCAGGCCCATGCACAGCACTACAGTATGCACTTCCAGATTCAGTTGTATTGCTGTTTGGGAGGGTCAGACAGCTCTCAGATTCCATCAAAAATATCTTAATTTGTGTTCTGAAATCAAAAACGAAGAGGAGAAACACTGGTTGTGACAGGATGATAGAGAATCAATAAGGATTCATCTGGCCTCATATTCAATCTCATGAGGCTTTGCCACTTGAAAGTCATTAAGCTGCTATTTGACCCCTAATCACGAGCATTCTGCAATCATTTCTAGTGTTCTTCAATCTCACAAATGAGCATCTTTGTGTTTCAAGCCTTTTCCAAGATGTTAAGCATTGGAAGCGAGCAGGCAGGAAGCTGAAATCCCAAGCATTTGGAAACTGGGAATCGGTGGATATTTAATATTGTATTTTGATGATGTATTTTAGATTGATTTGTGTTTATCATGACATAAAGAGGGTCATGGGCATATGAAATGTGAAATTAAAGTGGAAATGTTGTTATTAGAGGATGTTATTGGTAATGGCACACTGTTCTTGCAAATGTCTAGCAACAATTTGAGACAAGAAAGCCACAAATAAACATGATTTTTCAATGGCAGATTTAAAAACAACTACTTTTTTATTCTTTATGTATCTTCATGTCCACTACAATGGAAGCCAGTACTGAAGCTACATGAAAAACCATCATATTTTAACCATACTTATGAACTAGTGTTGAAGATTTTAAAAATGACACATGCAGAACTGTAAGAATGATAAATGCAATGAGAATGTAAGGAAAGGTAAGATGATATGAGGTCTCAAAAAATTAGTTTGATCCTTTTTGTTGGTTGCAGTGGGTGAATCTGAGTATATGTGTAAAAGTCTTTGTGTGTAAGTGAATGTGCTTATGTGTACTTGCTGGTTGTTTTGATGAATGTATGATTGTGTGCATTGTAGCAATAAGGTGTGGAGGGTGTGTGAGTGTGTGTTGCTGTGTATTCATTGTAGGATTCACATCCACTATGGCTGTTTCGCACTAAAATCAATGAAACAAAATATTGACAGGCTATGGTCACTTTGAAGAAATATGATTTAATTAATTAACAGCAATGTTCATAAAACTTCAATGTTAGAATTTGTAGCTCTGTATTTTCATAAGCTTTCCTGTAGCTCAAATGGTAGAGCATGGCGCTAGCAACGCCAAGATCATGGGTTCGATTCCCAGGGAAAGCAAGAGCTGATCAAATGTAAAAACTGTAACTTGAATGGAATGTAAGTCGCTTTGGATAAAAGCGTCTGCTAAATGTAAATGTATTCTAGCTTTGAAATGCTTGCACAAATTTCACAACCTGTCATACAAGTAATCCGTGAGGTTCCGGCTGATATCTTTCAAGACCTGATGTCCATTGTGATTGACATAAAAAAAATAAAAATAAATCTTGTGTTCTGCAACTCTGTAAGATCTTCAAATAACTTTGAATATTATCACTTGATAGTCTTAATTTTATAATAGGTGCAAGTTGATGAGGCTACCATGAACATAAGATGAGGCTACCATCTTCCTGTCTATATCTGTCTTTGTGATGCCTGTAACTCAGTCAGATTAAACAGTTAGTTCACCCAAAAATGAAAAGTATGTCATTAATCACCCTCATGTCATTTCAAACCCGTAAGACCTTCATTCATCTTCGGAAAACAAATTAAGATATTTTTTATGGAATCTGAGAGCCCTCTGACCCTCCCATAGACAGCAATACAACTGAAATGTTCCCAAATCCAGAAAGTAGCAAGGAGATCGGTAAAATAATCCATGTGACATCAGGGGTTCAACCTTAATTTTACGAATTGCGAATATTACGAATCCGGCGTGACACAGCTGACACAGAACAGCATACGCTGTTTACGTCCAGTGGATACTCTACAAAATGGCGCTAGGGTGATGCAGAGGAGACAAATTGTTGAATAAAGGCTTTTTTTTGTGCACAAAAAGTGTTCTCGTAGCTTTGTAAAATTACGGTTGAACCCCTGATGTCACATGGATCAGTCCCTCCAGGATTTTGCGATTCTGCAATCGCTGAATTTATCGCAAAATCAAGCAAACTCCGCAATTTGCGCAAGAGCTCGTAAATTTTCGGAATTGCATTTTCCGCAGATTTTGGGGGTTAGACGCGTCCCGTGACGTCATCGCAACGCGCATTCAGTCAAAGAAAGGTTGTTTCTCAGTTTGAAAAATGGAATGAACAGCCTTGCGTTCTCATTATGCCCGATTTACAAGAGCTACATTGGACAAACTAACCTAAAGCGGAACGAATCCGCGCTACTCGTTTGGGCTACGCGGCGCAGACCGTTTATCTGCTCGGGCGGAGCCGTGGGCTGCTCTTGATTAAGCGACACCGTTATACACAGCGCTGGGAGATACTGTGAATAAAGTAATTGAATTTGCAGAAGAAACAATAAAATCTCTGTCAAATCTTGTGAGAAGCATTCAAATTCGGCGCAGAATTATGTTAAAGCTACGGATATCAGAACAAACGCCACTGATGTGGAAACCAGGAAAAACATTGTTCAATAAACACAAATCTCCACCATTCACCATGGATTTAACATAACTACAGGAACAACTTGTGGCAGAAATGGTCCAATGTTTGAGTGTTTTTAAATGCTTCACACAACTTTTCCCAGCACTTCAAAGCTTTAAGTATTACCAAATTTGAAAGTTATTTTTAATGTGATGACATTATTTGTTCATCCTTCATAGGTTGCCTCCATTTATAAAACTAAAAGTTCATAATGTAGGAAAGCAAACACTTATTTAAATATAAAAAGTCCATTAAATTACCACTATATGGTAACATATACTAATATATATATATATATTATACTATATGATATATATTTTTTTTTTTTAATCAAATTATATTTCAGACATTATGAATGACAGTAATAAAAGTTAATTTTATCTGCATCTCAACTACCCAGACAGCACAAGTAAATCTGTAAGACGTCTGCTAAAGATCTGGGAAACATCTCTGAAGCAGTTTTACATGCATTCTAATAAATGTCTATTTGACATCTGACAGGAAACGTCTTAGAGACATATTGCAGATGAGCAAACACCCTAAACAATATGTCTTGCATATGTAAATGCAGACATCAAATAGACATCTCCGAGATGTACATGTCTGATTAGGGTGAGTGCTTTACTGTCAGGTGCTGGTGCCACCTTCTGTAGAACTTAATAGCACTGGTGTCCTCAAATGTTAGTATGGAGCCCTAAGATGTTTCTCAAAGTCAAGACAAGTTATAATAATGTTAGAAGAATGTTGCCCATGGTATATTTTCACTGCAAAACAATAAGAAATGCCGCAAATATCACCGCAAATTTTGAGAAAAGCCAGAGTAAAATCATTAATTTTAGGCCGCAAAAATCTGAAAAAAAGTCCTGCGAAATCCTGGAGGGACTGATGGATTATTTTACGATCTCCTTGCTACGTTTCTGGACTTGGGAACATTTCAGTTGTATTGCTGTCTATGGGAGGGTCAGACAGCTCTCAGATTCCATCAAAAATATCTTAATTTGTGTTCTGAAGATGAACGAAGGCCTTGCGGGTTTGAAACACATGAGGGTGAGTAATTAATGACAGAATTTTCATTTTTGGGTGAACTATCCCTTTAAGTTAGAAGTCTTATCTTCATTGTGATTGGTTGATCAGGAACCAGTTAGTGACCAGGCATTATTCATATTACAGTTTTTGCCCGTTGCTTGAACACTATAGACCCATGCTTAGACTAAAGTAACACAACTTGAAGCTTTTGTTACCATACCTCAAACACATGTACTCATACCTTAAACAAAAGCGCTGCTTTGCACTCTAGTTGCAATTATGCAACACACTTACTCCTTTATGCATCACACATGGTCCTGCATACTACACTCTATTTCATACATAAGACACTTCGTTCAAAAATGAAATCTCAGGGTGCCATTTGGAAAACACATGTATCCAAAATACAAAACACATCGGGTAATTGCAACCACTCAAATACACACCTGAAGGCACTTACTTGCAAAACTGAACACCAGTTAGCCAACTACAAAAAGCCCTCAGTTTTAGCCACTTCAAGAACTTTGCAAGCATGGATGGAGGGAGAGCAAGAGGAAGAGGAAGAGGAAGAGGAAGAGGAAGAGAAGGAGGAGGAAGAGGAGGAGGAGGAGGAGGAGGAGGAGGTAGGAGGAGGTCGAAGAGGCCATGCACGGACCCATATTTCTGATGATATAAGAGCAACTTTGGTGGACCATGTCATCAACCATGGCCTGACTATGAGGGAAGCTGGGCAGAGAGTCCACCCACATCTAAGCCGCTTCACAGTGGCATCTGTAATAAGAACATTCCGACTAGAATACAGGTATGTCTTCACCTCTCTACTCTACTCAGATGGTTTTTATAGCACTGTTCTACAGTATATCACATTACCATATCAAGTGTACAGGGTATTGCAGGGTGCTAATGCTCCTTTTGCAGCCAAAGTGGTAGTTTTTGTGAAACATACCATGATTACTTATATTGAAGTACAGTGTTGTACAGTGGATGATACAATATATACAGTAAAGTACTGTAAGAAAAATAAGCAAACCGATGACAATATGTGGTTGTATTTCTCTAGAATGACTCGAAGACCTTCTGGGGGAGGACGCCAATGCCTGTTCACACAACAGCAGGAACTTGCCGTTGTGGACCTAGTGAGGGCAGACAATGCCATCCGTCTCCACCAGCTACGACAGAAAATACTTGCAGACAGGCAAGTGTTCAACAACATAAACCATGTGAGCATCACCACCATCAGACGCATCTTGGGAAAACACAGCATCACCATGAAGCAGCTCTACAGAGTCCCATTTGAGAGGAACAGTGACAGGGTCAAAGGACTTCAAGCTGAATATGTACGGGTAAGTGTAACTGTCCTTTACATTTACAATACAGTATTGGTGAAATCCAGTAGCAGCTGAATATGTACCATATCAGTACCACATGGATCCATTCTGAGAGCTACACAGGTACCTGTGTGATGGGGTGAGGGTTCTGTATGTGTAGCACTGTAGTACAGTAATATGTTCTCTTTTTTTTTTTACAGAGAATCTTGGCCATGGATGGAGCTGCACAGCCTCATGAATTCATTTTCATTGATGAAGCTGGATTCGACCTGAGCAAAACAAGACGACGGGGTCGTAATGTAATTGGCCAAAGGGCAATTGTGCACGTCCCAGGGCAGCGCGGGGGAAATATCACATTGTGTGCCGCCATAAGCCTTCGAGGGCTTCTGCATCATCATGCAAAACTAGGTCCATACAATAGCCAACATATACTCACATTTCTAGATGCTCTCCATAATATAGTTGTACAGAACAGACCAGATCAGCCCAGGTTTGTGGTGATATGGGATAATGTCAGTTTCCATCGGGCTGCTCTGGTCCAGGCCTGGTTCACCAACCACAATCAATTTGAAGTGGTATACTTGCCCCCTTACTCACCATTTTTAAACCCTATAGAGGAATTTTTTTTCGGCTTGGAGATGGCGTGTATATGACCGCCAACCACATGCCCGCATGCCTCTTCTGCAGGCAATGGAACAGGCCTGCGGCGACATTCAGGTGACAGCAATCCATGGATGGTTTCGACATGCAAGAGGATATTTTCCCCGGTGCCTAGCGGGAGAAGACATTGCTTGCGATGTCGATGAGGTCCTGTGGCCAGACCCCAACAGACGGCGGGATCCATGAGCCCACGTATGCACAATTGTCATGATTTTTTGTGTTTACGGTATAGTGTTTTTTCTATTACTGTATTATGTTTTTTTTTTTTTTTTTTTTTTTTTTTTTAGCTTTATCTGAATTCATGGTACTGCAATGTACAATATTGAGTAGGCCTATTTGCTTTTTTGGTTGTTTGAAAATGTGTCTCCTGAAAATATGCCTTCTGAATAAACAATGAAAATCAAAGACTGCAGTGTTTTATATAAAGTAGACTAGTGTGTTCCCCCTGATCTGAAAGTGTTTGCATATGATGCAAGTATGTGTCATTTTGTCAACAGAGTTACATTTTGACAAAGGAATGTTAGGTTTTGATAGCAGAGTTTAGGTTTTGAGAGTAGAGTTTCAATTTGGCACAGATGTGAATGGTATATTTCCCAGTGTTGTGTCATGTTTACTTGTGTTTAGAGTTTTGGCACAATGAGCGAAGTTTTGCAAAATGTGTTCAAGCAACGGGCAAAAACTTTAAACCCTATAGAGGAATTTTTTTCGGCTTGGAGATGGCGTGTATATGACCGCCAACCACATGCCCGCATGCCTCTTCTGCAGGCAATGGAACAGGCCTGCGGCGACATTCAGGTGACAGCAATCCATGGATGGTTTCGACATGCAAGAGGATATTTTCCCTGGTGCCTAGCGGGAGAAGACATTGCTTGCGATGTCGATGAGGTCCTGTGGCCAGACCCCAACAGACGGTGGGATCCATGAGCCCACGTATGCACAATTGTCATGATTTTTTGTGTTTACGGTATAGTGTTTTTTCTATTACTGTATTATTTTTTTTTTTTTTTTTTTTTTTAGCTTTATCTGAATTCATGGTACTGCAATGTACAGTGCTGCAATGTACAATATTGAGTAGGCCTATTTGCTTTTTTGGTTGTTTGAAAATGTGTCTCCTGAAAATATGCCTTCTGACAACAATGAAAATCAAAGACTGCAGTGTTTTATATAAAGTAGACTAGTGTGTTCCCCCTGATCTGAAAGTGTTTGCATATGATGCAAGTATGTGTCATTTTGTCAACAGAGTTACATTTTGACAAAGGAATGTTAGGTTTTGATAGCAGAGTTTAGGTTTTGAGAGTAGAGTTTCAATTTGGCACAGATGTGAATGGTATATTTCCCAGTGTTGTGTCATGTTTACTTGTGTTTAGAGTTTTGGCACAATGAGCGAAGTTTTGCAAAATGTGTTCAAGCAACGGGCAAAAACTGTATAAAAAAAAAATACTTATAAAATTGTATTGGTTTAAACAAAAATCATGTGATGTCAATTTCAGTGCCAGCAGAGTCTGAAGGGGATAAGAGGTTTAAAAAAAACAAACAAACAAACAAACAAAAAAAAAATATTGCCATAAATAAATTTAATTCAAGGTATATTCTATGAAAACCAGAGTTAAGCATTATTTAGAATTGAGTTTTAAATTCCAGTTATGTTGCTGAATTTGAATTAATGTAGCAAATTAGAACTGCATTTCAAATTTGAATGTAAGTAAACTTAAAATGAATAGAAATTCAAAACATATGTCAATTTTAAATAAATCAAGTTTTTCCAAGACAAACTTTAAATGTTTTTTTTTTTTATTAACAAGCCTTGAATTTTGAAGACTTTTAGTCTAGCTGGCTGGATGGGTATATAGAACACAATGATGAATATGGATGGATAGACCAAAATGACAGATAGTTAGATAGCTATATAGAATAACACGGATGGATGGATGGATGGATGGATGGATGGATGGATGAATAAAAATGATGGATGGGTGGATAGATGGATAGATAGTTGGATAGATACATAGATGGAAACAATGGATGTATGGATAGATAGTTGTATAGATATACAGATCAAAATGACAGTTGGATAAATAAATAGAACAAAATGATGGTTGGATAGATAGTTTGACAGATACAGTATCCAAATGACAGATGATAGCTATATGGAACAAAACAATGGATGCATAGATATATCAAAATGACAGTTGGGTATAGAATAAGACGGATGGATGGATAGTTGGGTAGATATATAGAACAAAATGATAGATTAAATAGATAGATCAAAATGACATATAGTTGGATAGATATAGAATAAAAGATAGATAGATAGATAGATAGATAGATAGATAGATAGATAGATAGATAGATAGATAGATAGATGGATACGATGGATGGGTGGATAGAAATATAGATCAAAATGATGGATGGATGGGTGGATAGTTGGATAGATATATAGATCAAAATAACAGTTGAATAGATATATATAACTAAAATGCTGGATGGATGGATAGTTGACTATATATATATGTATATATGTATATATTTGAGCTAAGCTTTCCTGTAGCTCAAATGGTAGAGCATGGCACTAGCAATGCCAAGATCATGGGTTCGATTCCCAGGGAAAGCAAGAGCTGATAAAATGTAAAACTGTAACTTGAATGCAATGTAAGTCGCTTTGGATAAAAGCATCTGCTAAATGCATAAATGTAAATGTAAATATATACAACTCAAAAGTGAGTTGTCAAACGCTTCTGAAGTTCTGCTCACCTGAATTGTTAATGTGGCCTTGAGGTTACGTATCATTACGCGCAACCTCCAAATTCTCATTATTCTCTTGAGAAATTAGTTTATGCACTGACAGCCCTCATGAGTCACACTAGCCTGGTAAACATGATGCGGTGAAGACAATGACTTTTACATTTCAGACAGCCTCTATAGCTACCATTAGCTCTGTTGCGTTAGCGCTTAACGGCCTTCAATAAGCTCATAGTGATCAGTTGCCTAGCAATTAACTTGAATAAATGAACATATCCAATTTAGACCTGACAAGGTCAAGCTGATTAGGGTTTTAGTATTTACTGGTTATATGGCTTTATGTATGGACAGGACAGACGACATCTATGAAGAATTAGCTTAAGAATAAGTAATGTAAAAGGTCAGATATTTTGGAGTTGGATAACAGCGGAATAACGACGGAAGTTTTGGCAGCGTGTCTGATGTCACTTGCACCTCTGGATAGATTTATATTGAGGCTGGATTACCAAAAGGATAAACACTTTAGCTGTCTTATCTATTGTGGCCTGGAAATGCCGCCTTGGAGAAAGCAAGCCTCTGGAAATTTAAAATAGGGTTGAGAAGTAAACGTATTAACATGAGGTTTATCAGCGGTTTGGCCTCTAAAAGAGGGAAATCACTTTGGTGAGGCCTTGGGGTCACCCGAAAACGATTCAGGCATGGCATTTGTAATGACTTGCAATGTGCAAGAGTACAGAAATTCTCATAAGGAACTAGGGCTGGGTGAAATGATGTTAAATCCCATGCGACTAGCAACGTAATAGAAGATAAATGCTCGTAAATGCAGTTTATGTACCTTTAAATA